>JAYMFT010069697.1:0-28967 GCA_038088735.1 Panulirus argus
GATATGCTATGTAAATTTGTGTTATGTATTATAATTCATAGATAAAGATTCACGATGATAGATTACAATGTTTTTGACAAGTGTTTACAAGTTGGCAGTGCAGGGTTGCTTAACTTTTCTGTAAATAAGGCCTGTAAATTTTTTCACATCCTTTACATTTCATTCTTCATTATGAGAGTGTTTTCATGATAATGCATAAATATTTAGTGATGTTATATGATATTTAATTAGTGCTTGTGAGTTATTAAAGTTATAATGTTAAGATATGCTATGTAAATTTGTGTTATGTATTATAATTCATAGATAAAGATTCACGATGATAGATTACAATGTTTTTGAAAGTGTTTACAAGTTGGCAGTGCAGGGTTGCTTAACTTTTCTGTAAATAAGGCCTGTAAATTTTTTCACATCCTATACATTTCATTCTTCATTATGAGAGTGTTTTCATTATAATGCATAAATATTTAGTGATGTTATATGATATTTAATTAGTGCTTGTGAGTTATTTGCATGGAGCTGGGTCATGTTAGATCTTGCCTCAGTCTATTTATTTATTTGTTTATTTAATGATATTTATAGGTAATTGTGTACCCAATACAATTTTATTATTATTAGAAGTGTGAGTAGTAAGATATCTGTTGCACCTATGAAACTTGATTCCATCCTGTGGGCTTTAGAGTGCATGTACTTTATTTCCATTTTCATTTTTCATCATATATTTTTCCCTGCAATCAGAAGTTGGCAAGGCTTTATTATCTTCAGTTGACAGAATGGAGCACAGTCTCATCAAGGAATTTTTGGCTCCAAAGGAGTTCATCATTTCCCTTCTTTTAATTGTAGCATAGCCATAAAGCTGCAGGAGTCCCAGGAAAGGGGTCCAGGGGATTTACAATATACATTGTCTGCAATACACCTTGTCTACCTTGCATATATTTTCAGAGGCAAAGAACGGCTAAGGTTTATTGTGGTTACAAGCATATGATGTTCTCAGAAGGAAATCGTTATACATCTGGTCACTGAGACTAGTGTTTCTATCACCAGCAAACTGTCTCAGTGTGCATCAGGCTGTCTTTAGAGAAGGGTCATATTTCTTAACTTCCTGGCTGCCACTTCATTTTGAGAATTTCGCTTTTAGGCATTGTGTCTTTTCCATCTTGCTTTAAGATGGTTGGTGTATACTTTTCAAAGGTGAAGAAAGCCTGAATTCTTGCCTGTAAGCAAGAAAATTTGGGTACACATGAAATTTTTAGGTGCACTGGACATTTAGAATCCACAATCAGGTGGCTACCTGCTACTGATTATGACCTTGCTAACAATGTCATCCCACCACCAAAACCTATCCCCAATCACCCAAGGAAGACTTTTAGATCTAGAGATAACCTCAGGAAACAAGTAGTATTGAAATAGCCCTGCATTTCAGCTACCGAACTGAAGAAAAACCATCCAAAACTTCAAGGAAACATTTCTCAAAGAACTGTTCATTGGCCTGCAAAAAGACCCTTAAATTCACTCCTGCAAGCTAGCTGCCAAACCCCTGCTTATGAATGATATGAAATGCAAATGACTTGCATATGTATAGAAATACAAGGACTGGAGTGAGCAACAGTGGTGTAAGGCAAGGGAGGATGAGGAGGCCAATGGGTACCAGTCAGTATGACTCATTTCATAGTGAAAATGGTGAAACACCCAGATAATGTGATAATCTGGGGTTGTTTTAGTGGTGCAGTGGGTTGGGGAGGGTTTTATTTCTTGCTTAAAAACACTACAGTGAATTGAGAGCTATATATTAAGGTGCTGGTGGACCATCTGCTTCCTTTTTATGTTGTTCACTGGTGTGATCATGTCTATGCAGGATAGTGCCCCCTGCCATAAGGCTAAAAGGTGATGACTTGGTTACCAGAGAAATATAGTCAACTACTGGAGTGGCCTGGGAACTCACACAGACCTTAAACCAAACGAAAACTGCTAGAACCAGATAAAAGTTAAGTTTGTTCTCCTGCAGCACCTCATCAGTGCCTCTTCTCAGTCAGGAGATCAAGACCATGTGGACCCAAACCGTGAACCTAAAATACTTTAGGTATCCTGTTAATTCCCTGCCTAGAAGTCTGTAGATTGTAATCAAGGTTAAATGAGAGGTGACAAAGTATTGACATGTAAGTATGATACTGCGTTGGAAAATATGTGGGGAGCAGACAAGGGTGTTTTGCAGATACTGTATATTTCATCAGCACTATATTCCCACTTCTATAGGGTGGATTAGGTATATAAAGCCATGCTGCTATAAATGAACCATGAATTTCCACACATACAAAACTGCCTATTACTTTTCACTTTACATACTAAGTCGCTTTGTCGTATGAGAGTAACATCTTTTTATACCACCTCCATACACAAATCGATTCCACTTTATCTGATTCTTAATCATTCCTCTATCATCAGAAATATCCCAAGTCCTGATCACTGCATCTGTCTACATCATCTAAAATCTACTTCTCCTCATACTTTCTGTTGAACAGCTGTATATCTTCTTTGCCAGCCTGTCATTTGCTGTACTATCCAACTGGGAAAGACTTTCATCCATACTCCTTTCTGATTTCTTCACACCACATAACGTCCTTACATCTTAATTCCTCATTTTATCCAATTTCCCAATTCCAGATGTACCCCATAAGTTACTCTTACTTGTTACTCTTATTTTTAAGCTAACTTGACCCTTACTGACCTAGGTTTTGTATTCCTTTTGATACAGCTTTGTCACTGGTGACTCTTCACTTGTGTTGTAAACTCATGCAGGCTGAGCCTGGTAGTATAACCATTTTAATGTCACTCACAGTGGTCTCACCTTTAAAGCACCTAAACTCTGTGAGTTCCCCAAGGAGCAATTCTTTCTCCAACCTTTTCCATCTCCTTCTACATAACTTCCCATTGCCTTTAGCAAACCACAGCATGAAGGTCCTTTCAAATGCAAACAATCTCACAATTACATTACAGTAACATGACACTGCAGTAGCATCAACAAACTTGCAGCACTACATTTTACAATTGTAATAGTGGTTCACCCAGAGCAGTAAATCTGCATATCCACCTAAGTCTGAAATCACTCTTTTAGCTCCAGTTGGACGGGAATCCAGCTGACGCACTCCAGTCACCCTGAATGGACAATCACTCCCATTGAACAAAACATCAACCATTGTAAGCATCGCATACAATACATATGACATTCGTTTCCCTCTCCTATAACACTAAATGTCCCCCAGATTTGGACAAGAAAAAGAATCCCTTTACATTCTTTAGAAACTGTTCATCAGCTCCGCTTCAAACTATACCTCACCTGTTTAGTCTTCTAGCCTCTCATAAGCAAACACAGCAAAGCTGCAAACAACTCAATATAGTGCACTCAGAACAATCTCTGGCTACCTAGCAACCTCACAGTCAGCACAATGAAACAAAGGTCCTCCTAATGCAGTCTCACCTCAGCATTCAGCATGTTCAGGAATCAGTTCTGTGTAACAGCACTAAACCCCTTCCACCCAAACTACCCCATAACTAACCGCTAACCTGAAGTAGAAATAATGAACTTACACGTGCCTCATACTTCAACAATGTCTACTCACAGAACCCCCATCCCCAGCAAATATGAATGGCAGAACATATACACATTGAAATAACCCATTAAACAACTGCCTTCATGACTTGGTCTTAAGCTCCAACCCACCAGACATACGCCAGTCAAAACCCACACTCCCCAGACAAACACAAGTCATACTTTCATGTCTTCACTTTTTTTTTTAAAGGCTCCAGTCACAGACAAAAGTCCAAGTCAAGGCTGGGCCTTAATTGAAATACAGTAATCCCTTGATTTAACAGACTAATAGTGGGGAAGGGCTGTCCATTAATGCCGAAAGTCCGTTAAATCGAATATAACCATTTTTTGATACAATATACATTTCACATGCCTTCTTTTAACTTCTGTATAGAGAGGATTATTAAGGGGAAAAAGAAGAGACAAGGGAAAGAATTTACAAATTTTGGAGGAAGTGGAAGACCTGTCTCTTGATATGTGCTAGGTCATAGTTATTGGGAAAAATTTGAGAAAGTAGAGAGTTCCAAACTTTTGAGGTGTAGAGAAAGAAACAGTTCTCAAAACAGCCCACCTTTGAGTTGCCAACGGCCACACAGTAATCATATGACACAGCAGCTTGCGAGTAATGCATTATCTAGCTATCGGTGGTGGCACACAAGCAGCCAGTTCTCGGGAGCAAAGCCAAAGTAATACCTATAAAAGAGGGGAAGTGAACTAATGTTGCAACGTAGGGCAAGAGGGTCAGGTTTGAGATTTAGCTTGGGAGAGTTTATAGGTCTTATAGCTTTCGACTCAACTCTGTCAAGTAAGGATATAGTGTACAGTTTCTCCTCTTGAATGATTTTGTATCCAATGTTCATCAGGTATTGACTGTAGCCTTAAGGCTAGTTTTCTTTATTGTTTGTGTAGTCACTGTGCCTGTTTCTTATTTCTTCTGCTACAGTATTTATTGCATTATATTTGGTATGTGCTCTGAAAGAGAGAACAAGAATGAGATGGAAGGATGGATTGAAGAAGGCTTTAGGGTAATAGGGCCTGAGGATTCAGGAGGGTGTGAGTTGTGCATGGTATAGAGTGAACTGGATTGATATGTTATGGGTAGGGGCAATAGGCTGTCACTGGGCTGAATCAGGGCATATAGAGTGGTCAAGTAAACCATGGAATGATCTGTGAGACTTTTCTGTGGTTGGTAGACTTTGGTTTCAGTACATTATACATGACAGCTAAAGAAATGGATGCCCTAGTGAAGCCATTGTTTCTTTTTGACACTACATTGCTGAGATGGAAGAAGCAGTTGGGAATAATAAAAGAATCATGGTTCACTACGGTTTCGAAATTAGAGATTGGGATATAAAGTAACAGACAGTGAATTAATAATTTATGCTGTAAACTGAGCATAATTAAAAAAGGTGTAGAAGTATGGCCTTCCTCTTTCAACAGTAATTTCCATATTGTGACAGTTCTCTGTTGAGTGATGTTAGTCATGGTATTTTTACCCATGCCCACTTAATTGAAAGGAACCTACTTCAGTATGTCACACTTATAATTGCAACGGTAGTATGGAACATGTACTAGCAGAATGTTAGAAATATGGGAGTCTCAAAATCAAATATGAATTTTATAATAATCCTTGAAAGAAATTAAAGTACTGGGGAAATTATAGACAACAATTTTTATGTAAATGAATTGATGAGCTTTTTAAAGGAAGCTATAGCATGTCATTCTCTGTATGCTTGTTTTTAATTTTTGAAAAGAAATTTATGGTAAGAAGGAAGACCTTTTGGTCCATACAATACAAATTTCACTTGTCAGTCAGTCATTCAGATGCATTTTTTTATTTTCAGAATCTGTCTGCTCCATCATATCAGCCGGTAAAACTGGATTATTTTATGAAAGCTTCTAGAGAAGTAATGCCTATTTCATCCACAGTGTGCCAGGTATCTGCCAAGAAGTTGAGAAAAAAATACCAACGCATTCCATTCTCTCCAGAAAAATATTCACCTATAACCAAATACTTTGTTAAAGACCCTAAACCCTCTTTCCAGAACATTAGGACAAGGGACATAAAAAGAGGTAAAAGGCAAAATGAGGAACAAATAGGAAACATGAGCATAGGGGGAGCCAATAATGAAGTAGAAATTCTGGAAGAGTTACCTCGAACTTGTAGTGAAAAAACCAAAGTGAATGAAATTGAAATATTGGAATCGGACAGCGATGATTGCTTGATAACAGGAGTGGTGGGAAATTTTGAAAATGACATAAGGGAAATATATTTTCCTGAAAATGCTTTAAGTAAAAAAGACCGTGAACATTTCAGAAAAGAAGTAAAAAGACAAGTAGATGGGAATCAAAAGTTGAAGTTGAAATTAGAAAATCAGCAGTGGGGTACACTTGATACCAAAGAAGATAGTCTCTCAGAATCTGTTAACTTTAATCTTAAGTCAGTTTTAAGAGAGAGAAAAGACTCAAGGACTACTGGGGCATATTGGTCAAATATTAGAGAGGAAAAAGACCTCAGAACTACGGATATGAGTCATTTAGATTTGAAAGAGGGAAAAGACTCCAGAACTACTGAGGTAAGCATCTTAGATATTGGAAAAAAAAGGGACTCCAGAACTACAGAAAAATATGTGTCAGATTTAGGTGAAGAAAAGGACTCTAGAACTACAGAGATATGTCAGTCAAATTTTGGAAAGGGAAAGGACTTTAGAACCACAAAGAAATGCCTGTCAAATTTAGTTAAAGGAAAAGACTCCATAACTAAAGACTTATGTTGTGTCAGTTTAAATGAAAGAACAGACAGAAATACAGGGAAATATCATTCGTGTTTAGGAGAGGGAAAGCACCCCAATACTATAGAATTAAAGTTTGGGAAAGGAAAGGATTTCAGACCTGTGGAAACATATTCCAAGAGCTCTTCATATGCAGGTCCAAAGCCTTGTAAATTTAAGGACTTACCACATGAGCTAGGATTGATAGTAAAAGATGTTCGTGTTAATATTGGTCCAAGAGTAGATGAATTATATGGTACCATAAAATCAGAACAACCTCTAATTCATGGTAGTGGAGTTAATGATAGAAGACAAAATCCACCCAAGAAGAGGTCAAATGACCCTTCTGTTTTCAAATTAATACTCACAAAGGAAGATCTAAAAAAAGGTATTGTGCAATTTGTGAGAAAAAGCAAAACTGCAAGACATATATATTGTTGTGATGTTACTCATTGTTTGACTGATATTTCGGGAGATTTGAAAGGTGTCAATTCAGTAGATTATAGTGAAGGCTTTGATAGTGATCAGATATATTCTCCCAGTCATACTCATTATTCTCCAGAAATCAGAGAATTAACGGTGGAGGAAACTTCATATTATGAGTCAAGTATTGACCAAGACACAATTGGAATGCATACTATGACCTCAAAAGAACAAGAAATCATAGTTCAAGGTTTGGACTCATTGTACCTCAACATCACACCATACACTTATCCTCAAGTTGAGCTCTTTGGAGACCTTTTAAGGAAATTAATTTTGGAGGTAAGAACAATTAAGTTCAGGAATTTTTGTCACTGTAATTATAAGAATGTACACTAATGAATCAGGTTTAAGTTTGTTAGAACCTAGTTTCATATTACTGTGTTTTATCTCTGTGTATCTTACACTGATTTAGAAGCTTTTCTTTGTTCCCCACTGCATAGTCTAGGGCCAGACTACTATTTTTCCACCAATCATTCAGGATGTAATTGGCTAAGATTTACAGGATTTTATAACCACTAATGTCTTCTTTGGTGATAGTAATTGAATGCATTGTTAAATATCTGGAGCTTTTGTTTCACTTTTATAACCTTTGCAACTGGCACTCAACTGATTCTTAGACATTTCCTAATGAGGAATTACAGCTTCATGGTCTTTCTTGCTGTCAACCCAATTGAATGTTGCATCCTTGATATTAACTAGGGTTTTATTCGTCCACTAACTTGCAATGAAATGAGCACAGTATTCAGATATCTCTGAACAGAAATGTATGTAGAATATAGGAGTATGATAGTGGTATCCATATATCCTGTCTCTAACTTTTTAAGTATGATCGCATTAGCATGCTCATGTTGCTTTTTTAGCCCCACTTTTACACGTTTTGAAAGCTTATGGATCTCAGGCATTTAGAAATATCTACCAGTAGCTTCCAGAGATTTTACTTAGAGGTTTTTTTGAAGGTAAAACATTTTGCTGTTGTAAGCAACAAAGAGTTTGGGGAGAAAGGGCAGAATGCAGAGTGGCTTATGAGTTGGCTGAAACTTATGCTGGTTAAGTGGGTGATGGCACAGGGAATCTGGCTAAATGTGTCCTTTTAATTTCCTAGATGATTCTAGTTTCAAAGTTATGTATATGAGGAGAGGGGGAAGTGTTTATTACTCAGTTTAGTTTTGTTAGATTGTACTTGTACATGGTGATGTATAGCAGAGGAGGATGAGGATGTGTGAGGAGTGTTGTGCAGTAGTCTAGTAATTTTTTTTTCTTTTTTTTTAAGTGTAATGTAACAGGGATCTTGATAGAATTTATCTGTGAACTGGGTATTCTTCTGGTGATCTTAGAAAAATTTTTCTTAGCAGCAAGTAATAAGTTGATATCTAATTTGGGGGGCATAGCCAGAACTGACATTGTTTATTGTGGTATGAATGAATTGTTTACCTTTGTTAATGGATTTTTTGTTGTTATCTAAATTGTTTTATAATGTTTTTAGTGTACTGATTGTACTTGTAGCATTATCACGAACCCAATCACTACAGGTAGGATGTATATGCCCCATTAATGTTTTTCATTCACTTTTTTTCACTGCGTTTGGGGCATATATGTATAGTCATTAATTCTTGTAATGGTACCACACACGTTTCCAGATGCTAAAGCCTAAATTTTTCCCATACACTGGTCACTATATGTGGAAATGTCAAGGAAGCCAGTTTGAGATCTGCACCTTCATTTTATGTAATGATTTTAGAAGCTGTGTCACTTTTACAAGGTAGCAGATATTGTTGATGAAAACTCTTTGTAATCATATTTGTGTGCGACAAAAACACCTACAAAAATACCACACATCTCAATAAGTATGCCAGAAAATACTCTTGGAACTCCTGATATGCTAGCAGTGGATGAATTAAAGGAAGCATGGCAAATATAAACAGCATTTTACCAAGTTGTAGTGTATATCATTATATTTAGAAAATTATGTTCTAATTAACCGCAATGGCAAACTTTAAGGAGATATTTGTTTAGAATATTTGAGAATATCCCACACACAGACTATCTCAGGATATTAAAACTGTTACAGTGGAGAGGTTATTGTTATTTATGTGTTATGTGAATGTCATATGTGTTGTAAATGATAACAAGAATAATGCAGTGTTTATCAAACAGTAGAGGATACTTGGGTGTCTTAGATTTGTATTTGTCTGGTGTAACAAGAGTTTTGGCTTGTTTAGTTAATTATGCTGTCATGCAGTTGTGTGTGATCCATTGTTTTATGATGCATATATATTGTTGCTGGATGTTTATTGCCTATGAAATTTGTAGTTGTTTTGGTGTATATTAGAAAAGAATGGGTTTGTAGATGAAGGTAGAAGGTCATGGTGGAACAGATTGAAGTGCATTTGTTTGCTCTCACATTCCTGGCTGAAAAGTATACCCACTTCCATTAGGGATGAAAATTATCAGTATTGTTTCCCAACTCCAAGAAATGGTGGACTGAAGTGAATGTGCTAATTCCCCCTTCCTTGGGAAGTGCCACTGGAATTTGGTTTACCTGGTGTTTAATTAGCATAGTCTTTGTAGGCATTTTACCCCAAGCTACTGAGTTAGGGCATTGGTCAATCAGGCTGTTGGAAGCCACAGACAGCTTGCAGGCCCATGTAGCCACCACAGCCTGGCTGGTTTGAACACCTTGTAGATGCTTATCCATGGCCTTCTTTGATTTTCTACTGTATACCCCATTGTGTTTCTGATGTCTTCTGGCAACAGTTTAGGCCTTGAATGTACTAAGTGTTTCCTCTTTTTGTGCTTTTTGCACCATTTGAATAAAGGGATAATATTTTAGTCATCTATGCCTTTTGTGCCAATAGGGAATCATTTTTGAATGTAGGTGTGAGCCCACGCACCATAGGATTCTCCAAGTGTTAATGATGATATACCCCTACTGTCTGCCTTCCACAATGTCCAGCCATGGTGGTTTCAATTGATCCCAAGAACTCAGCTCCTCAACCATGTCATTAAGATCTATAAATTTTTTTTCAGCCTTGCAGGTTTCCCTGCCTTGTAAGGTGATGTCAGCACACAGCAGTATTTTACTCATGAGAGTACTAGTACTTTGAAGAGCATTATCGTTGGTTTTCCCTCCCTTGTCTTGAAGGTCTACAATATCCATATACTGGAAATCCTCCCCTCTAGTTTTTTTCTTTTTCAAAAAAAGGAACAGAGAAGTACTCTCTCAGATGCTCAGAGAACCCTTTCGTAGGTCTGAAATTATTCAGTGACCTAAAGGTGAAATAGAATTGATTTTTCTTAGTTTAGTTAGTTGTAATAATTGTTTGATAATGAAACAAATCTCTCAACAGACCCAGTTCAGCATCGTCCACTCCAGAGCATTAGGACTTGCTTATCGTGTCTTGACATTCCATCCTCCTGTCAATTCTCATATGCGAAAGTATTACCTCAGGGTGTTGAAGTCTGCCATTCAGGTATTGTATTGTCATTAAATGTTTTAATGAACTTTCCTCGTTTGGAAAGATCTTCACATGCCTGCTCCTATAGTGTATGATGTCTTTGGATATTGATGAGATGTGGCTAAGATTTACATTTTTGGTTTGGGTTAATACTAAAAGTACCTGAGGAATGAAGCAGGAAGAGGAAAAGGTTTTAGGAAAGGAGTAATTAACAGAGCAAGGTAAGGTAGCATTATTTTGAGGGCTTGTTGAAGTATGGGTAAAGGCAGATTGATAGAAAATACTTTTAAGTGTAAGAAATGGCATTTGCTGTAGAAGTAGGTAATGTGCTGTATACGAGTGGAAATGGTTCCAAATGAACGTTGGTCTGTGGCAGGGGTGTTTGATGTCACCATGATTGTTCAGTTTGTTTATGGATGTAAGTGATGAGGGAGATAAATGCATGAGTCTTGGAGACATGGGAGAGTATGCAGTATGTGGGGGATGAGAAGGCCTGGGAAGTGAGTCAGTTGTTGTTAGCTGATGATGAAGCACTGGTAGCAGATTTGAATGTAAAACTGCAGATGTTGGTAACTGAGTTTGCAAGAGTGTTTGAAAGGAGGAAATTGAGAGTAAACATGAATAAAAGCAAGGTTATTAGGTTAGTTGGGGTGTGAGTTTGAATGGAGAAAACTTGGAGGAAGTGAAGTGTTTTAGATACCTGGAATTGGACATGATAGCAAAGGGAACCATGGAAGCAGAAGGAATTCATAGGGTAGGTGAGAAGATGAATGTTCTGGGAGTCCTGAAGAATGTGTGGAAAGAGAGACCATTGTCTAAGAGGGTAAAAATGGTTAGGTTTGAGGGTATAGTAGTTCCAACGAAATTATATGGATGTGAGGCATGCACTAAAGATGAGAGTGGATGTGTTGGAAATTAAATGTTTGAGGACAATATGTATTGAAAGGGTAAGAGAATTGTGTGGTAATAAAAGGAGTGTGGTTATGAGAGCAGAAGATGGTGTTCTGCAATGGTTTGGACATAAGGAAAGAATGAGTGAGACAAGGGTAACAAAGAGGATATATGTGTTAGAAGTAAGGGAAAAAGGAGAACAGAAAGACTTTATGGATGGAAGGTTGGGATGAAAAAGATTTTGAGTAATTTGGGCCTGAACATGCAGGAGGGTGAATTAGAAGGATGTGGTATAGTGGGGTTGACATGCTGTCACTGTACTGAACCAGGGCATGTGAAATGTTAACCATACAAAGGTCTGTGGGTCCTGGTTGTGCATTAGGAGCTGTGGTTTTGGTGCATTACAAATGACATCTAGAGAATGGATATGAGCAAATGTGGCATTTCTTCGTTTGTACCTGGTGCTACCTCACTAACGCGGGAAACTGTGAACAAGTTTCAAAAAAAGTGGAAAAATTGAGTAGGAGAGTACTGTGCAATATCTGTTCGATGTAGATCTTGCACAGTCCACTGTCCTCTGTATTTGGGTACACCATATATAATATTGATATGTAGGTTTAATGGTTATCATTATGCTGATAAAACTCAGGGGATAAGAGGTCATATTTGGTATTACTAAAATTTATTTGTACAGTGGTCATGCTTAACTTACTGCAGCCATGTAGGTGAGCATTATTTTATATAGTAAGAATTTCTTCCTCTAGCCTTTAGTGCACTAAATGCTGAGAAGCAGCACTGGAGTTCTTTAGTTATGGAGACTCTGTTGCCATGGCTACCCCTTTGAGGGACTTCCAATTGGAACAGGCATCAGAGATATAGATAGATAGTCTTTCTTCCTCAGGGAGTTAGATGTCCTTGCCATTTTAGCTAGTTTGTGGAGTTAGGGCTAAAGACTGCATCTAAAAATTTATTTCCACAACATATCAACTTGCTTGTAACCACTTGCAAGATATATAGGTTCTTTTGTAATGATATGTGAGGAATAAATGGTGATTGTAAGAATGTAAGAGGATGGAAGTTTAAGAAATTTTTGAAGATCATAATTATCCATGTTAGGTTTGTGCAAGACAAGTTGAAAGGTAATGGAACAGTTTAATGAAATGTAATGAAGAATGTAAGACCAGTCTTGCAGAATGATAGAGGTTGTTATGCAAGGAAAGGTGGTAATGTTAATGAAGAAGGAGTAATTTGAGAAACTTTTAATTGCATGTCTGTTTCAGGTTATTTGTTGCAGAATTCAAGTGCAGCAGGTTTAGAATGACTGTATACATTGTTTAATGTAAGAGATCAGGTTGAAGATAACCTTGGAGAGATAGGCATTTGAGACTACATATCCAAGGGAGAGTTTTTTTATGGTGGGCAACTAAAATTGGTTGATAGGTGGACAGGACAGAGTGGTAATGATTAGTAAATATGAGGTCCTAGCCATAAATGAAAGTGATGAAAGAATAGATGGTATATCTGCATCAGCAGGCATGACTTATTGCAAATATATATTTTCAACATTTATAGGCACAAGGAAGACAGCATATTGTGAACTAGAACAGGATTGATGTGCTTAGGCTAATGAAGAACATGATATATATGATGTGGTCTGTTGTGATTGTTTTGGGCTTTGTCAGATCAGGTGGTAATATGAATTAGGTTTATCTCATATTTTAGATGGTTTTGGATGAGGAACATGGACAAGTTGAAAAGTGAAAATGTTAATGTTAACTTTCAAGAGTAATGAAATGAGATCCCAGACTATTAGATGAAAGAATAGAAGGTGAAGCTGTGATGATGTGAAAGTAGTTGATTGCATTACTAGAGCTGCCAAAGGGTATGACATTTTAGGAATAAGTCGCTGAAAGAGAAACATAGCATGGTAGAGGAGATAATACAGGAGCAGAATTTTAAAAGGAAATGGTGGAGAGGGCAAAGAGTACAAAATAGAAAGTAAAGAATAAAAAAATTAGTGACAGGTCTGTTTGTGGATGATAGTTTTGTTTATTGAGAGAGAAAAGGAGTTGCAGAAGGCTGTAAGTGTATTTTATGGTGTGTGTAAGCATAGGCAATTGAAGTTGAATGTGAGTAAAACTAAAGTAATGGTATTTGAAAGGAAACAGATTGAAAGTATAGATTTTGCAAAACCCTGTAAAGTGAAACAAGAAAATGTACTAAACTGTTCTATAGATATGGGAGGGGAAAGACTGGAAGGTGTGAGAGAATTTAAGTATTTAGGAGCAATCATGGGCAAGCTTGGTGATATGGAAAGAAAGATAAGGGAGAGAACAGTACAGGGCAGAAGAGTTATTGGGTCCATTTACAGAATGATGAATGGCAGAGGTGTAAGTATGGAAGTGAAGAAAGGATTAAGGGATGGTATTGTCCTCTTGATCCTGACCTATGCTGCCACAACATGTCATGGAATGAGTCACAAAGGTCAAGAATCCAAGCTGTGGAAATGAGTTATTTGAGAGGAGCAAGTGGTATGACCAGTTGGAATGAAAAAAGAAGTGTGGGGTGTATGTGAGATTTAGTTTGGCAGGAAAAGCAAAGGGAATGAATTCTGGAGTGGTGGGATAGGTGAAACGTAATACTGTAAGGTGGTTTGGGCATGTGGGAAGAATGCAAGATAGGGAATTACAAGGATAGTGTATGATAACATGATTAGAGATGTTGGTTTGAAAGGAAGACCTCCTGTGACATGGGGAGAAAGAGTGGAAGAGTACTGGAGAGAGAAAAATGATGGAAGAATATAGGGAATGGTGTATTATGCGAGGGAGACATATAAGGACAGGGATTAGTAGAGACTTTTGCCATGGCGATCCTCTTAATGAGAGTTCCTGGAGGGAATGGGCATTAGAGATATAGATAGGTAGATACTTATATTGATAGGAAAGTGATTCTTGATGATATAGAGGAAATAAGAGTTGAATATTCTAGAACAAGTTGAGGGCAGGCTTATTTGTAGATGGCTCAGGTCATTATGCAGAGAATAAACAGCACTGTTCGTATAACTGTGAATGATATATATTTCTGAAAGTTATTTAAAGAAAGGTTGGTTGGTTGGTTGGGCTTTAGGCCTATCATCTGCCAGGGTCAGTAAGGCCGTCAACGTCAAGTTACATCCACCAACCTCAAAATCTTTAACACCTTCTTTGGGTGTTAAAGATAATTCTAAGACTACATACACTCTCACTGTGCATGGGGCAAATGTAAAGAAAACAAAATGAATAAGTGATATATTTGAAAATTGAATAGATAAATCATACAGGGAAACCTTATGGTGCATAGTGAAACATTTTACAAAATCATTATCTATTATGCAAGGGGTATTATGTAAATAAGATTCCCCAGAAATGTGTTGTGTATAAGTATTATAAAATGAAAACAAAAACATGTGTGGGTTATGTAACTTAGCTTATTGATCGTTGGGCACCAAGGTGATGATATGATTTGTCAAGTCAGCAGTGATGATGCAGTCTACACACCACTGGATGGGGAACTAACTTTGAATGTCTGTATAGCACTAAATAAGGTATGTTTCCCAGATTCTTTTAAACTTGATTTTTTTGATCGCCACCTTACACATTAGCAAGGTAGTGCTAGGAAAAGATGAAGAAAGGCCAAATCTGCTCACATCCATTCTCCAGGTGTCTTGTGTAATGCACTGAAACCACAGCTCCCTCTCCACATCCAGGCCCCACAGATTTTTCCATTGATACTTCATATTGATTAACAAGACTGACATATATTTTATTTAATGTTGTGATAAAATCCCATGCTGAGGTTCCCCCAAGTTTTCAGGGCTACATTGTTAAGGGGTTAAGTCATTTACTTTTTGTGCTGACCCACCAGCTTTTCTTCCAGCACCTGTGAGCTTATACTTTAGGTGACTTTGTTGACTACAAAATACAGTACACGTACATTGTTTTGACTTCACAGTCCTAACTTGCTAAAAAGCCCAACTTATGGATATTAGCCATTTAATGACAGGGAGTTATCATGACAATTCTCTTGATAGAAAGAATTATATGGAATACTGAGAGTGAGATATCGGCAGTATGATACATATTCTGTGTATGCATACTGGTGGGAAGTTATGCAGCTTTTACCATGGGTCATGAGCATATCAGCTATAGAGGCTTACTCTGCACCTGCTTTTGCAGGGAATTATATATATAGTATAAGCATATTTATCCTACCTGCTCTTGCAGGGAATTATATATACAGTATAAGCATATTTATCCTACCTGCTCTTGCAGGGAATTAGATGTGTAATAAGCATGTATATCTAAGTTTAGATATGTAAGCATGAATATCTTAGTGATTATATAGTTCTCTGATTTATTCATACATTTGTGAATCTATGTTTAATCTGCATTCTTAATATTTTAGCTTTTTTGTGTAATGCTGTTCCAGATTCACTTAATTTCTTGGTTTTCTTAATGGATTCAAATATTGTTTTATGATCTGGTAATATAGGCTTATAGACTTATAGATCATTTGTTAAATCATATTCAACAGAATGAAGAGCTTGGTTGTAATCAAGCATGGAAGTTTGTGCGCAGTGTGATAGAAACACTTCAGATAAATGCCGGTTTGGAGTTTAATGGATCTTCAGGTTCTGGTGTTGAAGACAGTACAAGTAAGAGGGAACATGCTCTAAGACTCCTCCAGTTCTTCATTGTCTTATTCAGGGAAGATATAAAATGGACCACAGACTGGTAAACATATGCCTTATTACTTAAGTCATTTTTTGTTTCCTCCGTTTTTAAGTATGCAGACATTTATTAGAGCTTTGCAGTGATCTGAGGGTACAGGTGCTTCAAGGTCCTTTGCCCCTTCTTACATGCTTAGTTGATGGAAAAGTTTTGTCTTTGATATTTAAATGAGTACATCATACTTTAGATTATGGTAGTGTCTGCTATGCATGCCAGCTGTCTCTCACAGGAATACTGTACAGAAATGCACCACAATGCTTATGATATTTGTGACCAGATGGTGCCAGATTTTTTGGATATTGGTCACAATTCTTCATCCAGGGAATTTATAATATCATGG
The DNA here is from genome assembly GCA_038088735.1 of Panulirus argus. Classification (NCBI taxonomy): domain Eukaryota; kingdom Metazoa; phylum Arthropoda; class Malacostraca; order Decapoda; family Palinuridae; genus Panulirus; species Panulirus argus. The sequence goes on from JAYMFT010069697.1 coordinate 16,293, forward strand.
AGAGCTTCGTCTTGCATACACAAACAAAGGAGATATTGAATAATTCCTTTTATGATGGTCTGACACCTATTGCCTTGTACATGTATTGTGCAGCTTGTAGTCATAGTGCACCTAGTTATGCATCTTTTGTACAATTATGAGGAACAGGAGTGGAGACTGGCAAGCATTTTAGATTATGCCAGCTGACTGTGAAAAGACCTCGGCTGTTCAGGTTATCAGATGAGTTGGAAGAACTGCACTGTCCAGGAATCCATAATGTAGAGCATAGCAACAGCCATTATTATAGCAAAAGTTCTGTTGGCTGAAATTAACCAGATTCACAGTGACATTAGCTCTACTACTTAGTGACATCATCTCTTTCACATTTGAACTGCTTCTCTTCTCATGAAATACATGAAAAATTCAATTTTTTTATTTTATAGATTTATCAGAGTAAATTGGTTGTTAAAGACAATTTATCACATAGTTCATATGTACATTATGCATGACCATATTATGAAAAATGAGATAAATAACAAAAAATAAACAAGTGTAAGGTAAAAGTGGTGGGTAGGAAGGACAGTCTTGATGAGGGAAGTGGACAGGAAGTGGCATCTATCCACCCACTCATATTGTCTGCTGTATGATGTAGATAATCTATCTACAGGACCCTCAAGCTGGAATTTTAAAGCCTATCTTCAATAAGTATAGTCACATTAGAGAATCCATTGCCCAAGTTGTTAGGTGTTTGCAAGGAATAAACCCCACTCAGCACAGACATCCACAAGATAACTTCCAATTTTATTTACTTCAGGCACTCCCCATTTGCAATCTATCTCACCAATTTCATCACATTCCACTTTCACATTTATATCCCCCATTACAACCACATTTCTCTCATTCTCAAAACCATTTATACGTTCACTCAAATGGTCAGTGCTGAAGAAATTTCCAATCAAATCTTTTGTAGCATATTACTTTCCTGGGACATATTCTCATCCATCTCATTGACCATGTTATAACTTGAATTTTTGATGAGTTCAGTAATTTACAGATGGTTGTACAAAATTCTGTTATTCACAAAGCAGAATACAGGGTTCTTAACCTGGATTCCCATATCTGCTAAGGAATTGTACTTTCATTTATATTCCATTGGAAAATGTAAAAGATTGATAACACAGTGGCATTCAACGGGTTTACTTCCAAGGGGGAAATATCCGTTAGGTACATTAAAATAAAGTTTACAAAATTTGCGAATGAACCTTTTTTTCAAGAGACATAATTTAGTATGGATTGTAAATCTATCTAAATTATACCACAGCTTAGTATTCGGAGTTGGAATACACAGTCTACCTCTCTCTCTATCTCTCAGACACTTATTCCCTTCAGGAACTCTCATCAAAGGGGTACCCATGGTAAAAGTTTTTCACTTATCCCTGTCCTTGCAAGCCTCCCATACCCATGACATGCATTCTTCCCCTATATCTCTCCCTCCAGTTCTCTTTCACTCTATTTCCCCTTCTTACAGGGGGTCTTTGTCTCACACCAACCCCTTTAATGGGACACTCTCTTTCTAAACTCCATCTTGCATTCTTCCCTCATGCCCAAACCACCTCAAAGTATTACGTTTCACCCACTCTCCCACTTCACAATTCATGCCCTTTTCAAGACTCAAAAAACACACACAAACACATTCCCAAAAAAGGATTTAATTTCATTTCTTGCATCTCATAATAATATTAATGCTGTGCAAAGTAATGTATCACATCCTTTACATACTAATGAATACAGTGGGTTAATTTGATTACATAACAATCTAGCATTACATTCAAGTGATGCCTTACATTTCCAGTCTGAAGTTAATTGTGAAAATGTAAACATGTCAGTAATTGTAAATTGTAGGGTTAACTGTAATAATGTATTAATAAAAAAGCATAGTCCATTTCCTTCTCATTTCTCACCTACAATGCCCGTTGCATTCCCTGCCATACTAGATATCTTATACACCCCTTCATTACTGCAATATTTCTGCAAATAGACAAAATATATATTATGAAGTGTCTTAGTTAAGGTTTGATGATGATATCTTTTTATTAATATCAGTTGAATTTACAGGGAGGCTGTTACGGAGCTTTTGAGTTGGCGGGTATTTTGGGGTCAGTCTAGGAATCCTTCAGTATTAACCACTCCTGTCAAGCAACTGCTTAACTTATGGGTATCCATGCAGTCAGCTTCCCCAGTCATAAGGCAGTGTTTAGCAGTAAGTTTTTAGTTACTTATTTTCACAAATTGTATGATTTGACCACATTTTCATCATTTTTCACACAGATTTGTATGTTTGAAAATCAGTTTTCAGAGTGATTTTTCAGCACTGTGGTTATATGGTTTAGAAAGAAAATTATAAATCTCCCTCTCACTTTTCACCATTTTTCTATCTATCTATATCTCTGATGTCATTTCCCTCTGGGAACTCCCATCAAGGGGAACTCATTTAGACAGATATAAGAAAAGTCCTATACCTACCTTTGTGAACTTTACAAACAGTCTTTGAACAAGTGTGTAGTTATGGAAGTGAACAGCTCAGTTTTGTTATTTAGGCTATGTAGTATGTGAGCAACTGTATTTCTGTAATTATTCATTATTTTTTTATTTTTAAGGCTCCAGTGATGAACAAAAGTCCACATCAAGGCTGGGCCTTATCCGAAATATAGAGAGAATTATGAGAGGGAAAAAGAAAAGACATGAGAAAGGAATTATGAATTTTTGAGGGAGTGAAAAACCTGTTTTTTAAAGTGTGCCAAATCATATATATTGGGAAAGACATGAAAAGGTAGAGAATTCCAAAGCTTCGGGATGTAGGGAAAGAAGCAGTGATCCAATGGCCCACCCTTGAGTTACTGATGGCCACACAGTAATCATGTGACACACAGCAGCTTGCTGAGTATTGTGTGGGCTAGCTACTTGTGGGGTTACACAAGCAGCCAGTTCTCAGGAGCAAAAACTACAGTAATACCTATAGAAGAGGGAAAGTGAACTAACATTGCAACATAGGTCAGGAGGGTCAAGTTTGGAATTTAGCTTGGGACAGTTTAAAAGTCAGGCCACTTTTGACTCAACTCTGTTTAGTAAGGATGCAGTGCTAGAACCACCCCGTAAGGGAGATCAGTACTCCATACAAGGGTGAATCAATCCTTTGTATAAATGGAGTTTCTCTTCAGAAGAAAAGAAGTTTCGACATCTAAACAGAATGCCCAGTTTCATAAGGGCAGACTTAGCTGTTCTTGTAATATGGGGTTTCCAAGAAACAGTGGATGTTACAGTAATACCAGGTATGTTTATTGAGTCCAAAGGTGGAATTATAGAGCCATCAAAGGAGAGATGAGAGTTGTGAGGAGTTATCGATAGAGAGATGGGTAGAAACTGGGTCTTAGAGGCGTTTAACTTAACTAGATTTTGCTACCCCACTCAGATATCCTATCCAAGCCTGAGTTTATTGAGGAAGCTGTGTCATGACGAGATGCAGGTCAAGTGACAGAAGAAGGAGCAGAGATGTAGGATGTGGATGAATGCAGTGTTGAGTCGTCAGCATATGAATGTATTTGATTATTTGTGGAGGAGAGGTAATCAGTGAAAAAAAGGAGAAAAAGTGTAGGGGACAGGATAGAGCCTTGAGGGACACTGCCATTGATGGAGATAATAGGGGAGGCTGATCCATCAACAACCACAGAGATAGATCAGCCAGAGAGGAAGCTAAATATGAAGAAGAAAAGTGAGGGAGGGAAGCCAAAAGAGAGGAGCTTAGAGAAGAGACCCCAATGCCACACCTTGTCAGAAGTTTTAGATATGCCTCATCCACATGTGGACTGCTGGCATTCTGTTCACAACAATCTTTCCTTATCTCGCATAACTCTTGACAACACTTAACTCACACAACTTATTCTTCATAGCTAGATTTTCCTGCAGTGAGCACAATGTGCTAGTCCTGCCTTTTGGCAAAATGGTAGGACTATAGATAAAATCATTAAGTAGGAACATTAGATGAGAGCATCAGGTAGAAACAACAGGTAGTAGGTAGGAGCATTAGGTAGAAATAGTACATTGTAATATTTGGTTAAAGTAGTCAGTAGGAACATTAGGTAGGACCCTCTGAAAAAGCTGCACTAGAGTTGCCCTCTGTCTGTCAAGGGTGAGTTATGACAGGCTAAGAAGCGGCACTGGAGTTCTCAGCTATGGAGACTTTTTTGCTGTGGCTACCCCCTTGAGGGAGTCCCCAAAGAGAATGGGTGTCGAAGGTATAGATAGTCAGATAGATAGATATTAGCTCACAGGTAGACATACCTTTATATTCAAGGCAAAGGTGTATGAAACATTACTGAGGGGAAGGGATACAGAGGGAGAGGGACAGAATTCAGGCTATTTTTGAGATCATAGTTTGGACAGCCTTGAAAAACTTCTCTGAATACTTTTACATTAATGGAGAAACAAGTGGATGTGAATCTAACATCAACAGCAGGAAAGGTTAAAGAAAATAGTCAACAAGTACTTAAACTGTATTTGCATTTACGGCTCACTCTTGCTTACATAATTACTTGAAATGCTACAGACATTCCATTGTAAAGAATCCCATGTTGAGTGCACAAGAGGTTTGAATTAAATTTTCAGAAAACAATGATGAAAAGTCCTTTAGACTTATTAATTCAAATTTCATGTTACTTGACCAATATGAACAAGAGTGCAGCATATGCCAGGCGGTGATAGATTCACATTAAAGTACACCTTAAAAGAATGTTAAACATCTAGAAAGTGTGATGGTTTGGAGTTCCTCTAGTTATTATGGTCACTGAGAATTTATTTACTCACCTAAGGGGCAGACAGTGGAAAGATAGAGTTACTTGAATAAAATGATGATGATGCTCTGATAATTTTTCTCATGTAACATTGCAAAAGCAGTAGAGCATGACTTAAATTTGGCATTGTATATATGAATTTACAGGGACATGGTTTTGTGGTCAGCAAAATCTCATCATTATTAAGAAATTATTTACCTCAGAATTATTAGATAATTGAATTTGTGTTTTACTGTGGAAGGTAACAAATGAGAGTTGGTGGAAGTGAAAGGTAAATATTATTTGTCCTGTTCTTCACAGCATCTTGTATCCATATTGCTGGAACTGGTTTGGAGATGTGACAGCCACTGTCTGATTCCTGTTGGACCATTGCCAGATTCTCTTGTTGCCATTGGTAATGAGATTCGTCTTCGTATGAAAGGTTTGTTGTGCTTTATTGGCCCTGTCTGTGGGGCTTACCATTATTTTGATTATGTGAATTAGGCTTTTCATAATAAAGTAGCCATGAGTTATGCAGTTATGATTTTTTTTTAGTTTCATTCTTCCATTTTCCCAAGTTTTCAGAGAACTAAATGAGTTTACTAATCAGTTGAAAGTACAGCTTGTAGAAAAATTTGATGTTCCTAGATTGTTTTCTTAAACTTGGAAACTTGGAATAATAATAGACCTTTCCATGATAATGTATTTTAATGTGAATTAAGAATTTATAGTGATTGTAATTTAGATTTGATGATTGATATGAAAAAATATTTTATTGCTTCAGTCTTTATATATTTCATGTATTTTTATATATACCTTACTTTCCAGCCCCAGGAGTACTTCTATAGTGCAAATGCAGCATTCAAGGTGACCATGTCCACCAGGCAGGACCACAGGTCATAAAGTCTGGTGATTTTGTATGTATATCTCTGTAGGGTGAGTTCAGGGCAGTTGAGGAGTTCAGTGCCATCAGTATGGATGTTGCATCTTGACCAGGAATGGTCTTATAATATGTTGAAACAGTGTTTGTAATGTTGGAGAGATGGGTGGCCTCCAGAATACATACTAGAAAGTGAAATCTGTACACAGCTGGGAAGTTTAGTTTCAGTTAGGTGTATGTTTGATGGGATGGATTTTTAAACTGGGTTGTGACATTGGTTATTCATTGGTTGTCTAACCATTTTGGTGTGTACGTGTTTTGTTATAACTGTGTATATTGGAATCTGTACATTTAGGCTGTTGAAGCGAGAGATGGATCAGCTTTTAATTTCTAATTGAGGATTGATATTTGGTTATTGTGTGGTTTAGATGCAGAAGTTCTAGTCCTGTTGCAAAGAAATGCATGCCAAGTATATTGAAATAAGATTGGCTTTGAGGGAATTTTGCATTAGTATGCAGTTGTTGAATGTTTGTAGCAACCATTGTTTGTTCAAGGTGCTCTGTTTTGTGTCTTTCTTTTGTCATATTATTTTTTCTTGACAGGGTGGACAACCAGGCATGTTCAGTGTAGTTTTGGATGGAAAAGATGAATTGTTTGTTGAAAGTACTAAGGGATTCACTATCTTGTCCAAAGTCAGTGCCAGGGAGTGGTCTGAGAGTGCTTAGTTGTTAATTGTTTAACCATTCATGGCAATGGAGGGGTGAAGGTTAGACTTATGTTTGTTAGGAGTTGAAAGGATGATGGAAGATCACTATAGTGATACTGATGTTTTGTTTTTGGTGAGCCAGTTTTTTTATTGTATAGTGTTGAGTTGCATGTTTGTTGTTGCTTATGACCTAAGCCTACAGTGTTCCTTCTTCCAAAGAACACACCCACATGTCCATATTTACCTCCTTCTTTAATTTCTTTATTGGAACATGATCCAAGAGGGGAGGATCTCACTCCACCCAGCTAGTTACTTTTTACGACACAGGATTTCTTCCCTATTCCAGGGATAACATGCTTATATATATGCAAGTATATACATGCTTAGCTGGTCTCCTTTTCTGTCATGGTGAGGCAGCATCAGGCACAGACATCCAAATTTATTCAGAGAAATTCTTGTTTGGTTCCTTTCCTCTTTTTTGTCTTATAGAAAGTGATGATTCAGGTGAAGAGGATTTTCCAACCCCCACCCATCTTCCTCCCACTCCTCTTATTTGCCTTCTGTGACATGCAGTAGATACCTGCTTAATAGTCTTTCTCTAATTTTCCCAGAATACTTGAAATATCTCTCAGTGAAGATCAAGTTGTGCTTCATTTGAATTTTTCTTTTGGCAGATTCTGGTCCACGCTGTTCTGTCCAACTCATCCTGGACCTTCCATCTCCTTGGCCCAGAATGGTGATTTGTTCCCTCATTTTCCAGGAGTTAACAGAGATGCAGAGCTTACATATTTCTCTTGGTGATATTGTAAGTTGTTTTATATATTTTGTATTTTTTCATACTTGACTGCCATTTTCCATGTTAGCAAGTTTGCACCAGGAACAGACAAAGGAAGGCTGCATTCACTGTCATCCGTTCTCTAGCTGTCATGTGTAATGCACTGAAGTCACAGCTCCCTATCCACAACCAGGTTCCACAGAACCTTCCATGGTTTACCATGGCTGCTTAACATGCCCTAGTTCAGTCCACTGTCAGCACATCAACCCCTGTATATTACATCATTCCAATTCACTCTATCCAATGCATGCGTGTATGTGTATATATGAGTATGTGAGCAGATGGTTCTTTCTTCGTCTGTATCTTGGTGCTACCTTGCTAATGCAGGAAATGGCGATCAAGTATAATGAATATGAGTAAATGAATTACCATATCATTAACCAGGTAAGATGTCTGTTTTAAACCTTGAGATGACCTCTTGCCTACCTGAACTAGAATTACTGTAAACTTTTCACTGCTGTATGGCCATATTTCTGTTACAGTATTTTTCATAAGAATGTACTCTGTATAATTGATTTTTAGTGAAAGAATTAGTTAAGAACGTACTGAGAAGAACTGTGTTAAAAAAATATAAAGGTATACTTTTGTATCATATGGGATTAGATCACAGGCTAAAAGTACATGAAATAATTCTCAAAACTTCATGTAAATACTGGAAATAATGAATGGTGCTTTACCAGACAATATGCTAGACATCACTTCAACAGTGTGAGAAATATACATATACAGTACATACAAAAAATAATGCAATGGCTACTATATCTGCCCTTTAATCTTAAGGGTACTAATCACCTAACCTAGACTTGACCACTAGTGCTGCACAGCTGCCAGCTGTGATATCATGCCCCAGGTCATAAGACTTCATATGTGATTAAGTTCATGTATGACTTAACTTTCTTATGTGTCTTACAAGTTATTTATTTATATATTTATTATACTTGATCGCTGTTTCCCACGTCAGCGAGGTAGCTCCAGGAAACAGATAAAGAAAGATCCATCCACTCACATACGCACAATATACATACATGCACATATATGCACAATGCATACATATACATACCAACATATACATATATACATACATATATGTATACACATATACTCATGTACATATTCATAATAGTAACTTTTTTTTTTTTCTTACGTTGGAGGCTCCAGTCAATGACATAAGTCCACATTATGGGTATACTTCCATTGAAGTATGGAGAGGATTATGAAAGGGAAAATGAAGAGACAAGAGAATGTACTTACAAACTATAGAGGGAGTGAAAAACCTGTCTTTTGAAATCTGTTAGGTTATAGTTATGTATATATTTATTCACATGTTGCTCAAGACATGTAATGTCCATATGTTTATTTAATTTATTGCTGGTTTTCTTTCCAGAAGAGTATTTTGATTTTATTTCCTCATTACTTGTCCCTAGGTACACATTTATCATGCTTATACTTTGTATTTTATCCTTTTCATTCTTTACATCATATAGAATTACTGAACTGAAAATGGTACAAATATTAGAAAAAAACATTCCCAGTTACCACTAATCTCTCAGCAGAGTTCATGAAGCATTTTCCCCATTCCATTTCACGAGGGACGCCATACTCTCCACATATACCTTCAGTCACCACATCACCCACCCTTGCATGCAAGTCCCATAGCACCAAGATTTATCCTTAGTATCAGAACTGCTGAAGTGTTTATTCAAATCCTCCCAAAATGCACTCGTTTCTTCTTCACTCCTTTCATTACCAGATGCGTATCCATTAACAGTCATCTGCCTCCTGTTGTGTACTCTCATTTTAATCCAGGTCAATCATAAAAGTCACTTCTTTACATACTCTAACACAGTCCTCTTTTTCTTCTTCATCAGGAGTGCCTTTCCTTCTTCCTTACATGTTCTCTCACCAACCCCAGACTTTATCTCTTGAACATTATAGAGCCTTTCAACCCCTTCCCCCTTAAACTTAGTTTTACCCAAAGCCAGAGCATCAAGGTTGTGCACTAAGCAGAGCACCTCTCTCCCCTCTTTCCTGCCTGGTTACAATTCAGACACATGAAGGGTTAGGTTTATGTATTGATATACTAGTAAGATCATTTCATAATTTGGTTCTCGGAGATTTTGCATTAGCCTTGCATATTCAATTCTTTTTGTCAACAGCCTTAGTCATTAAAAGGAACAGTTGCCTGCTAAAGATTTTTAGGAAAATTATATTTGATTATTTGTCTCGCATTTCAGATAGCTTATGGGCAAGCAATATGTTTGAGTCAGAATGCTTGTGTAGACTCCCAGTCAGAGCCCTTTGTTAAGGTAGGTAGTTCATATTTCTGCATTTGATATTGTTTATAGGTAATTTGCATAATACGTGGTTAGTCCTTTTCCTGTTTCCTTAGTATTTGCTGTGCTTATTAATTTGCCTGTATTTCATAGTGTATTCAGTAACTGGGGTGAATGTAAGGGGATCTTTTAGTGAGTTATATAAATGCAGCCACTTAGCAGCTGCAACATTTACCAACAAACCTTTTCCATGCTGAATATAAGAATGAGGTGATGGTAGTCACCTTTGGTAATTATGAAAAAGGTTTAAAGATGAAAATGTGAATTGTGATAAGAGTTCAGAAATGAGTCAAGGGAGAATAAGGGAAGGATGTAATACACAGATTTTGCCCAATTTGCAGGATGAGGACCAAGAATTTGCACGATGATAAGTTTTGCAAATTTCATTTGATTGGTTTTTAAGGAGGGTACATGTGCCAGGGCCAGAAACCCTAATAACTCACCAGATATTGCTCTTACATGTTCCTTAACCACAAAAAAATCATAGTGAATTTTTTTGTGAACAATTTTAACATAAATGTACAGTCAAAAGCAAGTGATAATTACATACTTCTTTAGAAAATAAAGAGAAAAAATGGATGGCAGAGTTGGCATTACCATCTGTCATGTAAATGCTCTCAATTTAAGGTTCAAAACGCTCAAATTATAACCTGTGAATGATAAAATGAATTATATCTTTCTCTTATTTTTTCTGCACTGTTCTCTTCAATAGGCTCTTACCTAATGCATGAATTAATGAGTATCCAAAAAGCAAAAGCAAATACATGCTAATTTATACAGAGACACAGGTGGGCATGTTTAGTCTCGTAGCTTGCAAGGAAGAGAGAGAGCAATTCTGTGTTCTAGAATTTTAACTCCAGCTCCCAATATTACCTTACTAACATAACAAGCACTTATTTATAAAAAAAAAGTAATAATTATAATTTTTATAATACTTTGATAATGATTTATATGATAGAGACTGTCAGTGACATAATAAAAGAATACAATACCCTCTTGAAGATTTACATCATTCCCTAGATTTACAATGGTAAACGTAATGGCATATTATTAAGGAATACTGAACAAAGCAAAAAACATTTCTTTAAAGATATAAATAAAAAAGGAAATGTATAACATCCCCCTCCTCAAAAAAGGCATGAGTCATCCCTCAAGTTGACTCATGACTTGTGGGCATGTGGGACAATGCATCGTCTACAATATTATCTTTCCTTCTGACATGATGGATAACTGAATCACAATTTTGTAACATAAGTCTTAGAAATGAAGGAATATTTATATAAAAGAATTAAAAGAGATTGTATAGTGGGTAGAAAGTTTATGATGGATATGGTTAACTACTGTTTAAAACAGGTTAAGCTAGGGGAACTATTATATCTAAGTATACTAGATTGAAAGGGATGAATTGGTATGTAAGAGTGGCTGTTTCAGACTAATTAAGCATAAAGTAATTGGAGAAATGTTTGGAAGGAAATATAGTGATAGATAAGTAATTTCATGCAATATGTGTTTTGAGATGGAATGAGGGAAGAGTATAAGGATTACAAAGATGCTGTGATTGTATATTCTTATAAAGATGAAGATGTTAAGAGTAGATATAAAGACCATAAGGAATTAGTTTGATGAATCTAAGAGGCTAGATTTTTTTTTATAATAATGGTTAAAAGAGTTAGTACAAGAAGATATGGCAAAGTCAGAAACAGGCTAGAGTGGAATTTTATAGGGTTGAAGTTGCATGGACAAGTTGTTTAGAATGAAAATATTAGAAAAGCAAAGAGGTTTGGATAGATATTTGTAAGAACAGACTGCAAAATGTTTTCAAAGAGTTTGGGGTGGAAAAAGTTGAATAAGATAGTAATGGTTTCCAATGTGCCTTCAAAAGATAGTAATGGTTTCCAATGTGCCTTCAAATTACCACTAAAGTTGTTTATTTTTTATTTAAGTTTAGTGTTCTTATCTGAAAGTTTTTCGTCATTCCCTCTTCCTTCATGTGGATATGCTGTCATGGTTGCAAGTGAGATCACAAAGGAGAGAAAGTAAGGTTTTAAAAGTTGAAAGGTTTTCATTTTGAGGTAGTGTCCCACTAGCATTTTTTCTCGGTTTTCCTATACTTCTATACCTTACGTTCTATTTTAAGAAAAATACTTTTCCTCTGTACTTATTGTGATTGCCTTTGGGTGGTGACGATAATCTGCTAATTGTAAACTCTGAGCAGCTGCAAGTTAGTAGATTGATGATGTCATTCCAGTGGTGATCAGTGAATGGCCATGGAAAGGGCCAAAACAAACTCTGCCACAGCCATGGATGAATGGTCAGCAAAGGATGAGGAAGGCCACTGCTTCCTCCCCAGAAATGCAGAGGGTTGCAAGGTCTTGACCCCACTTTCCGTAGACCTATCCTGGAGAGTTTTATGCTTGCGGGACACCTCTTTGGAGAGAAAATGTTTATAAGCTTTTAAAACCAACTATTATAATCTCTTCACTGGTGCAAGAGATATGTAGGTGAAATGACTGATGGAGGTTTAGGTATTTGTTTGAGTAAAGTGAATATAGACAGGTTAAGCAAGAGTAGAATGCAAGGCTTTGCTGTGTTAAAAATAAATCATTGGTATAGATGATTGTGAAGAGGTATACCCTGATTGATGTTCTGTATACCATTATGCTTTGATTAAGAGAAATCACATAATCTTATAGATTGAATGAATATTGGTTCATGATGCAGATAGTTTACAAGTTATTCTATTTCAGGATTCACATCAGAGGAAACGTTCTATGTTGTTTAAGCAAACATCACCTGTCAGAACGTGCATTTCTCCACATATTGTCAACAAGAAGAATGTTATGGGTAAGGACTTGAGATTTGATTAAAACTCATCCATTCATAGCTTCATTTTCCTTTATTGTATCTTTTTTTTTTCCATACATATTCGCCATTTCCCGCATTAGCAAAGTAGCATTAAGAACAGAGGACTGAGCCTTGGAAGGTAAATCCTCACTTTGCCCACTTCTCTGTTCCTTCTTTTGGAAAAGTGAAAACAAGAGGGGAGGATTTCCAGTCCCCCGCTCCCTCTGCATTTAGTTGCCTTTTACCACACGCAGGGAATACGTAGGAAGTTT
>JAYMFT010069698.1:0-14623 GCA_038088735.1 Panulirus argus
ATAAAAAAAAAAAAATATATATATATATATATATATATATATATATATATATATATATATATATATATATACGTGTATTTGCGTATAAGTGCATATGAGTGGATGGGTTTTTCTTAGTCTGTTTCCTGGCGCTACTTGGCTAACGCGGGAAACAGCGATCATGTATAATGAATAAATAAACATATATACACAAAGTACTCATCCAGTCCTACATCATCTACATCCTGAGCCAGAAGGATCACAGATGCCAAGTCTATTCCTCTGCCATACCTACAACACCATATACATGAGTATACCTGTGACGCCATCCACATGAATGTATATGAAAAGAAAAACTGAATACTGTTTCGTCTTAAGGTCAGTAACAGAACAAACGAAGGCAAACAAGATAGAACACAGAAATACTTTACGAAAAAGAAAATCAAAATCTCGGAGATGGAACACATTGCACTACAACGAGAAGTTGAAGGAACTTTACGATATAAAAGGAAGAGGAGAAAAAGATACATGATAATCTACATATGGCTATAAATGAAAGGACAGTGTGAAAGCTCTAAGTCAAAGGAGAATCAGAATCCATGTATCATACCGAAGAAATATTGAACAGAAATACACACTCTCAGTGCGAGAAAGATAAGACTGTTCAGTGTATAAACACAAGAAATATGGAAAAGTGTAGAACAACTGCATATGAGCATAGAGGAAAACTTGATGTTGAACTTGGTCCCAGAACCCAGGAGCGATGATTATGTAATGTGAGTGGAGGCAGAGACAAACATAGTTATTGATCAAGCAAGTGCTGTTTACTAACCTGACGCTTTGGCAAAATCATCTGCATTCTCTCTCTCTCTCTCTCTCTCTCTCTCTCTCTCTGAGGTACTACCCGCTTGGGTACCGGGAGGATTAGTGACTGCTGCGCAGTGAACTAGCATTTGACTGGTTGTCAAGTTTCACCCCTTTAGCCTTGGTTGTTGTCCTGTAACTTTCTGCCTTACAGACACGTAGGCTGTTGGCATTTAGTCCACAAACATGCAATACCTCCATCTCACAGATAACACTTAAAGCGTAACTCACACGACTTGTAACAGTATATTTTCCTGCGGTGAACACTACTTGCTAGTCCAGCCTTTCGGCAAAATATCGTAAGCACTCGTAGATAAATTCTCTCGCGCCTGTGATCGATACCGTTTTATAGGTAAGAGGAAGGGATGACCAAGCGAGACTACACACATAAACAACAAATGGACTCAGCGAACCCAACCTGATGAAAACCACGAGACAGCGAACAAAGCAGGACATGAACCGTAGTCGGAAGTATATGATATGAAAGCAAACCACAAAAGAAACAGAAGAACCTGTTAGCAGAGGAACATCCGAACTTTTTATTGTGAGGGATGTGTCAGTGACAATCTTTTCAATCCGCTAGATGTACGAATTAGATTGTGTTATATTTTGCATGCAAATGATTCTCAGGGGTTTGAAATATGTAAATGACTTTGAGATGTTCAAAAAATACCGGAGAGTCTGAAGTGGTTCAGTTATTCTACAGATTCAAGGATGTTTAATACTTTCAACGATTTTGATATGACGGGTAGAATGGAAGGTCGAGGGCTTGACTCTCTCTGGTAGAATATTTAAGGTGCGTGACTTGCCTGTATTCCTTAGTATAAGTGTGTTGACAGGTAATGCTGTAGACAAAATCAATTATCTTTGACGAAGCAAGAGAGAAAATCATTGTCTACATTTACCACAGTAAATACGGAAGTATGCTTGTCTAATTTTGATAGTATGTATAGAAATGAACGTTTGTATACCCCTCACAATGAAGATGGGATACAACGTTTGTCTGCCTTTAATGGTGTGAGATACTTCATGAAGTGAGTAACCAATGAAGAGTAGCTTTATACTGTCAGTTAAGTTGAGGGTTACTGTACCTCTGTCTCAAACCCACAGACTTAAGTGTCTGTTTTACTGGTGAAGCAGGCAAGGGCAAATGTAGTGAACGTGATGTAGGAGGTAAAGGTTATGGGAAGGAGGTTAGAGCTTGTCATTCTATTAAACAGAAGTAACACGCAAGTGTTTCTTACACGGTGAGCGAAGTGCACCTCAGTTACAACAGATTACTTTACAGGTGGCTTTATTCCTGGATCTTGTCGGGATCACTGACTGTCAGAGTCTGATACCAGACAGTAGTATACGGGGTGGCAAAGAGGTACTGTGGCTGTGGCGAACATAACTCGTAGATGTGAGGGTCAACAGAAAGGAGAGTGGTCCGTAGACAAGGGGACTCATATGTGAAATAGGCGACGTAATGAGGGGAAAAAAGGCAACACAGGGCAATAGGTCGTGGAACAGAAGGAATCACGCGAACATGGAGTCAGAGGAGAGAGTGGAATGTTAAGCGGTGATGGATGCATAGGAGAGATGGAAGAGAATGACGGCGAAGGTAAAGGTTTATCGCAGGTAAGAGAAATGACAGAAACGTTGATTATTTAATGTCAGGTTAACAGAAATGTTACTCCATGTCACAGACATGAAGAGAAACATAAAACTGTTGAATCAGAGTAATAATGATACACCAAATAAAACTTGTATGCCACTGTGACAAAAGTGAAGCGTTACACGTAACGTGAGTGTAGTTATAGCAGTATAACGCTGCCTATAAACCACGGCCAAGTTGTTACTGGCTGCAGCACACGCCCCGCCAATCAGACGGGAGACCGTGCCTCGCTCCCTCTTTACGCCACGGCAGTAAAACATGGAGCCAGATGATGAAGTCATAAAAGATAACCTTCCCGAACCAATTTGGCGGCGTTAATCTGGCCACGGGAACATAAAGCCTAGCCTCACCGGGCCTACTGCTGCTGCACGGTAATTACTGCCACACACGTAGACACACACACACACACCAGACCCCGCCCTCTTACTTTGTCCTCCTCCTCAGGCCATTCCTTCATTATTTTCCTCTTCCTCTCTCCTATCGTTTCCATCTTGCCGTCTCTTCCTTCCTCTTCTCTTCCTTTTTCTCTTACACATCCCGCTTCTAATTCTCGTTCGTTTATTTGTCCGCATTTTTATTTTCATTTTCTTCCTCCTACACCACCTCCTCCTCAAACACAATGGCTTTTGGCGATGGGCCAGAATTTATTGGTGTTTGTAGTTATTTTCTTAAGTCATTCACGCCTTGGCGATGGAAGCAGTACAGAATATGGGCCACAAAGTTGATGACACTCTTTTAGATGGACTCTACTTTTGAGAATAAAATTTTGAAACCTTAGTTGTTAAAGCCATCAGCCCAAGTTAATGGCACGTACTGTAGACTCCATCGAGGTCGCTAAAGCAAGTTCAGCTGTTGGATACCTGCAGAAATACCTAATCGCCCAATTCCAGCAGTGGGTCAACTTCTGTGACACAAGAGAGTACCGGCGCGCTCAAAACATTTTTAGTCTGCGGTCAGTGTCCACACAGGTGTGATGCCTTGCAAATCACCATCCTAAAATGGGTTTTCCAGAGACCTGGCCTGATCAGTACACATATACCGACGCTTGACCATTGTAGGTCAAGGTGAGTGCATGAATCTTGCATGTTAACAATGGAAACATCAGTTTACAGAACTACGCCCTGACTTGAGTTTCTGGTGTGAATGTAAAGGACTTGGCATCCCTAGTCTTATGAGACATACAAAATACGGGTCATAGGTCGTGGCATGTACGACAGAAGTCATGATGGCGTGCACGAGACAGGTCAGAGTTCATGGTGGCATGCACGACACAGGTGTCAGAAGTCATGGTGGCAGTGAGTTGCGTCGCTGGACGGCCGTGACCTGCCTGGAATGTATCACTAAATTCACATAAATCTCTTGTCGCTCGTTCTCGAATAGTGGGTCAAGGTCAAAGTTCAGAGGTCAGGAATATACGTTTTGCACATTTCCAACTCATGATGGGGTTTAACGTTGAGTTGATGAGGTAGAATGTTGTTAGTGTAAAGGTAAGAGTGTTGTTTTTGAAGAGGCAAAGAAGTGCTGTTAGTTTAAAGTCAGGGTGTTGTTAGTTTAAAGTCAGAGTGTTGTTAGTATAGAGGTAGAGTGTTGTTAGTGAAGAGGCAGTGCTGTTATTGGAGTGTTGTTTGTAGGGGCAGTGTTGTTAGGATAGAGAGTGTTGTTAGTGCCATGGTTGCGGTTCTTAAGCACGTAGGTAGACAGTGCCCCAGACTCATCACGATAATCTACGTATTGTGACGACTGAAGTTGAATGTCTGAAGTAGCGTAGCACAAGTCAGAAGTCAATGGCTGCATCCATTGTGGTAACACTGCTACACTGTAATGCATTCGTTATACAAACATAATACCCAGGATCGTAATGATAAAATTTATTGCTAGCTATACAAGGATTCTCTGCAAAGGATACAAGGACACGAAGCAAGAGTAGTGATTATGTGTGAAAGGTATACACACACACACACACTCAGTGTATCAGCTCCATTCGGTGAGCGGCAGCAGGTGATTACCCTCCCACAACCTCGTTACGAGGGAATGTAAACCTTTGGCTGAACACCACGGTACCTGGGGTCAGGGTTGTCAGGCATGATATGTGGCTTACAGTTCTTTAAGTGGCGGGAATGGAGGAGGAGTGGAGGAGTAGACCCCCAACCCTCAGCACGCGATGCGGTTCAACCGTAAACATTAACTTGCGAGGCACAATCTGATTATGATAATCTCTTGACAACTTTTAAGCATTGTGATTGATAACGAAGATACGCAAGTATCTCTAGATGAAAGGGACATACGCAACGACACTTACTGAGGTGTGGTTTCTAGAGAGAACGTATCTTCTTGTATGGTATAAACTGGTCAAGGCGGGGAAACCCTTTCAGTGAGTATTCCCAGCGCTCTCAGAAGGGCCAGTGAGCCTTGCTCTTCAAAAGTATCATCTTTGTGTTCAAGTCTGCTATACTTATTAGGCCACTTCTCTTAGGCATAATCAGACTGCTTCAATCATTACTCGTTCGTGATGTTCTATGGTGTCTTCGGTGAAGGGATGTTTTTCATCTGTGACGGATCGTTTTCTTATTTTGCATCATATCTAAGTTCAGCACGTTTGATTTGGAGGCGAGGAACGTTGGTATAGGTCAAGTAAGTTAGGCCAGGTATGATCATATCTTTGACTAAGAGTATTCTCTCTCTCTCTCTCTCTCTCTCTCTCTCTCTCTCTCTCTCTCTCTCTCTCTCTCTATTTCCTTCTATCCCTCTCCAAGCAGTTCCTTAGGAGTGCGATCATCTTCATTCCTTTACATTATAAGGCTTCTCTGTGGAATGCACTGTTCACTTTCAACTTCGTTAATTTACAGAAATCATCGCAAATAACACAAGGACCAGGAATGATATGAAACGCTAGTTGAATTTCAGCAGATTTTGCTTTTAACGAAATCCTTGGCAGAGAAAGAAAAATACGTAACTTAAGGTCTGCAAACTGGCTGTGTTGGCGCGTTGGTGGCAACCAAGACGCCAGGTCGGCGGGTTTGAGGACGGGTTGTGACGGGAATTAGCCTTGTTATAGCCACACTCACAGGTTAGTCGGACGCCCGCCCCAGGCCCGTCCTGGCTTTGTCCTCTTCCCCCACTTCTTTAATACCTTCCTTAAGCCTTTCTTTTTTCCTTGCTTTATCCCTTCTTCCTCGAATCAGATAAGAAGATTCGTTATTTATGGTTGTGTAACCTAAATGTGCTCTCTGCCTATTTCCGAATCTGTTTTTGAACATCTGGATCACCATTTTTAGTTAGTGAAGCTTGGTTTAGGAATTTTGTGAATCGTCATGACTTGTTTTCAGTTCATTTATTACTAATCACAGAAAAGTATAGCCACATTCTCATCTCTTATCAATACTTCATTCATACTCTACTGAATTCATGTAATAAAGAAGTCCTCTACTTGTTTGACAGTCTGGTTATGGAAGACTTATACCCAGACGTATTAACCCTTTTGTTGCGGTAGTCCTAAAACCCGATGTACACTGTGTGCACGATATTCTCAAGCATTCTAAATTAAGTATCTTTTTATCTTGAAATTAATGAGGACATAATTTTCAAATTGGAATGATATATGACTCAACTGGCTGGAAGATTGTTTCATTGTCTGTCTGTTGTGTCCATTAACTCGTCCTGCTCTGCTGCCAGGCTGCCACTAGGCGTATGTGGCACTTAAAGATACTTTCCAAAATGTTGAGCGACGCGTGGCATCTTGGGAGGCCTTTTTGTCAGCAACAAATGAGATACCCTAGGATTTTCATAACTAATGCCAATTATCTCGTTGAAGTGTCACAGCTTAAAGATTATTGCATAACGTGAGGATGCAGGGAGACTTTCACATCGTTATGACTGACCAGTATACAGGAGAAAAAAATTTGGGCTGTAGCATCCATTAACAATGCATGGAATGCCACTTCAAGCATTAATAGCTTTTTTTTTCACGCCATGGCAGATGCTGCTGTTTCAAACTTTGTGACACATCAAAAGATTGTATATTTTGGTTACTTCATTTTTGTGTTGTTTTGAGAAAAAAAAAGTTAGAGTAAATCTAATATTGAAACAATCATCTATTAAGTAACATGGTTTTAGGATTTACCAGAATAATACAAAGCAATTCGAATAACAATAAACCTCTGAGTCCCTGAAAAGCTGTTGGTGTTACAGGAAGATATCAGTAACTCACAGATTAGTATGGCAGAAGTAGGAAGGCATACAGAGTTCAAAGAGAAAAACATGTAAAATGCCAGTGTGACAAGGGAGGTGCAAATAAAGTCTATTCTGTAAGCGAAATATAAGGTCTGTTGTTAGAAATACATATGGTAATGCTTTCAACCACTCTAATTGATAAATTATTCCATTTTTGAATAATTCTTTTGAATATGATAACAATCCTGTAGAAAATGTACTTCGACTCGTTCAAGGGAAAACGTTTGCCAACGAGTGAATAGGACGAATGAAGTCATACTTAGCTTGTTAGATAAAGATTATGGAAACTTTTGATAATCCTGAATATTTGTATTTGATCACTTCTTAACCTCTTTTCAAAGCAAAATAGATTCAAGTAGCTTAGTCTGGGAATCATTTTGGCAGCTAGACGCTGTACTTCCTCCATTCTATGTCTTTTTCCGAGAAGGGTGACCAAAACTGTACATAGTTTTTTTAAAGTTGAGGAAGCACTAGTAAATTGTAAAGAGTAAGAATTATTTCCTTGGACATGAATTCAGAAGCCCCGCCTATGAACCCAATGATTTTGTTCGCTCATTTTACTACTTCTTCACACTTCTTGCATGGTTTTTAGGTCACTAGGGATTATTATGCCCAAGTCTTTTTCCTAATTTACCTTTTACTACTGATATGTAAGTTTTGCGCTTATCGTGACGGAAATTCATTTGTTACCTATGAACCCAGTCCATCAGTTTGTAATTTTGAAACTGCAGATGTTCATATGTAGATTTATTTCCCAGCTTAGTAAGATCTGCGAATATTGATATCTTACAATGCAGCCCATTAGCAATATCATCGATGTGCATGAGAAAGAGAAGCGGTGGTAAATCCGATCTCTGTGGCGCGCCACTTGTTAAGTCGAACCAATCTGAATTTCTGAGTCTTGATCATTAATCACAACTCTTTGTTCACAGCCGGTCAAGTAATTTTCTGTCCACCAAAGAACAACTCTATCAGTACCATGTGACATCACTTTTGGTTGTAACCTAAGATGCTGAGCTTTATCGAATGCCTTTTGAAAATCTAATTAGAACGTTATCAACTGCTTTAGTTTCATCATATATATTGACTATATCATAAAAGAAATCAGTCATATTTGTCAAACATTGATAGTTTCATTGAGAACCTTGCTGAGAATTGTTTATGAAGTGGTCCGCTAATGGTTTACAATTCTGTCTCGAATGATGGATTCGTCAAGTTTTCCTACTGCGGACGTTAAGCTAATTGGATGATAATTTCCGGGCAGTGACTCATCTTGTTTTAATAACAGTGTTACATTAGTAAATTTCCCTTCCCCTGGAACATTTCCCATAGAAGGTGACATCCTGAAAAGAGCAATTAAGGGCTTATGTCTCATTGTGCGTGGATAAAACCTATTTTAGCCTGCTGTTTTATTTATGCTCATTTCATTATTAGTGATAGTATGTCTTCAGCTATTTTTTGTTGCAGGATATTCTCCTCTCTTATATAGGAAATTGGATTCAGGACATAAATTGTCTTTGATCTTGTATACAGATGCAAGAAAAAAAAAGTTATTCAAGAATTCTGCCATTGCTTGTTGTCTTGAGCCAAGTCACAGTTTTTAGTAATTAATGGCTCAGTTGATTGGATAATGACTCTTGCTTCTGACAACTTTAAAAATCCTTTGGTTGTATTTTCCTATTTTAGGCAGTATATGCTTCATTCTGACGTTTACTTTGTTTTTGTTTTTTTAAATCTATCAGTCCTTCCGTGAAAATCTACACAATTTACTCTCAATTTGTGCAGGGAAACTAAGAGACTTCTTATAACGGAAATATTAATCTCATTCATGGAATACCCGTTACCCATATTTCAAATGTGCTTCTATGAATCCTTTTGATAGATCAGTTGAAATATTCAGAAATTAAGAGTAATGTTTGATGAATTAGAAAGAAATATATACAGTGTAGACATAATACTATATCATGGACATATCGAACTCATGGCAGATAATAGGCTGGTCAAGAAGATACCAGCTAACATTATTAAAGGTACATTGGGTAGCATATACCTCAACTTCAGCTGGGGTACATGCTTCTGTTATAACATCCCAAGGAACCCTTCTCTACGGGCTCCCTCAGCTTCAAGAAGGCACTATAATCAGAAGCAGAGAAAAGTTAAGCTCCTTTGGAGTGAAAAGTCCTTTGACAAGATTACACACTATTGTAAAGCCTTGCCGAAGGTGACTTCTGTAGCATAGCCACAAGCAAACAGAGTAAGGAAATGACACTGAGGTATACATGTACATGTACCGAATGTTAGAGGGCCATGATTAGGGCATTCAGTTGCCCATGCTGTATCAGCCATGCCATACTAGCTATCACAAAAAAAGAGAAAGATGAATATCATAGAACTAAGAGAGCATGTTCTTCATGTGAACTCTATGTAAATGAAAAATTACCCAAGTGAATGAATTAGGGGAATAATAAAAAAGCCTCAAGAAGCTTTACAGAATATTAAAGAACAAGGTACCTGTAGTTACTTAGATAAAAGTCCAAATATTTCCCCATATTTGTTTACCATTTCCCACATTAGTGGGTAGCTCCAGGAACAGACAAAAAAAGGCCTCATTCGCTCAGATCTACTCTCTAACTTTCATGCGCAATGCACCAAAACCACAGCCCCTTATCCATAACCAGGTCCCACAGACATTTCCATGGTTTACCCTGGAAACTTCACATGCCCTGGTTCATTCCACTGACAGCACATCGACCCTGTATGCCACATCATTCCAATTCACTCCATCCCGTGCATGTTTCACCCTCTTGCATGTTCAGGCCCCAATTTGGTCTGCTTGCCCTTGTCCCATCCACTTATGGCAAACATATATGTCCTCTTTGTCATCCTCTCCTCATTCTTTCTCTCCATATTTCCAAGCCATTTTAGCACACCCTCTTCAGCTCTCTCAACCTTGCTTTTCTTTCTGCCATACCTCTCTCTTACCCTTTAATTATTTACTGCATCAAACCACCTCACATCACATATGTCTTCAAACATTTAATTTTGAACACATCCACCCTCCTCCACACATTCTCATCTGTTGCCCATGCCCCTTATCCATGCAACATCATTGGGACTACCATACTTTCAAACATATCCATTTTGCCCACCCAGATAATGGCCTCTTTGTCTCCACATTCCTCAGTGCTCCAAGGACCTTCAACCCCTCAATCCATCCTATGCCTCACTTCTTCCATGGTTCCTTTCACTGCCATGTTGACTCCCAGATATCTAAGACATTTCACTTCCTCCATATTTTCTCCATTCAAACTCACACCCCAAAAACTTGTCCCTCAGCCCTTCTAAACCTAATAACCTTGCTTTTATTCACATTTACTTTCAACTTCCTCATTTCACATACTCTTCCAAACTCTTCACATACTCTTCCAAACTCAGTCACCAACTTCTGCAGTTTCTCGCTCAAATCTGCCACCAGTACTGTGTCATCAGCAAACAACAACTGACTCACTTCCCAGGCCCCTTCACTCCCTTCAGACTCACCCCTCTCTTCAAGACCCTTGCATTTACCATCTCATACATAAACAAATCAAACAACCATGGTGACATCACACACCCCTGCCACAGACCAACCTTCACCTAAAACCACTCACTCTCCTCTCTTTCTGCCAAGGTCCCTGAGAGGAATTTTATCAGGTGGTACAAAGTTTCTTTTGGGCCCCTTCCCTTCTCCATTAGCTATCCTGTTTTTATCTACTACAGGTTTATACCATGAGCTGTAAGGCCAAAAAGGTATGGAAGATGAGAGAGAGGTGGAATGGAGTGCTCTGTTGATTTTCTGCATTTTCTAAGATCTTAGGAAATTCCCGGCCCCCTTTTGGACCTCCGGGCCCAGGTACGATGTACCCCTGCACCCCCTTTCACAGGCCCTGCTTTCTGCTCATACACATGCCTTACACTCTTGATAAAAGCTTTTTACTGCTTCTTGTAATTTTCTCCTCACAGCTTGTATTCATAAAACCTTCCATAAGACATCTCTATAAACCCCATCATATACTTTCTCCGGATCCATTTATGCCGCTTACAAATCCTTTTGTTTCTCTAGGTATTTCTCACACATTCTCTAAAGCAAACACCTCATCCACACATTCTCTACTTCTAATGAGCCAAATTGTTCTTTCCCAGTTTGCTGCTCTGTACATGTCTTCACCCTCTTAATTGCCACTCTTTCATACAACTTAACCTTTGTCCTTCTTGCTTTTATACAAATGGCACAGTACATGCATTCTGCCAATCCTCATGCACCTCACCATGATACATAAGTACACAAGTATCCTAACTAACCAGTCAACATCACACTCACATCCTTTCTTGAAGAAATCTAATTACAATACCAACCATTCCAACCACCTTGCCACATTTCATCTTATGCAAGGCTTTCACCACTTCTCTCTTTACCAAACCATTTTCCATAACTCACTTTGCATACCTCATGGACTCAAACACCGTACTTCAGTCACCTATTCATCAAACACATTCAGCAATCCTTCAAAATATTCAGTCCATCTCCTCCTCACCTCATCATTACCTGTTATCACTTCCCCATTAACCCCCTTCACTGATGTTCCTATTTGTTTTCTTATTTTATGACACAATTAACCTTCTTCTAAAACATCTTATCCTGTCCAAAGTTTACTAATTCTTTCTTACCCCAACTCTCATTTACCCTCTTTTTCAACCCCTGCATCTTCCTTTTGACCTCCTGTTTCTCTCAAACATCTCCCAATTATTTGCATTCCTACCCGTTAAGTATCACCCATAAACCTCTCTTTTCTCATTCACTAACAGCTCTGTCATTCCACCACTCATTACTTTTCCTGACCTGCCTACCTAACAAATGCCACATACTTTTCATGCACATGCCAGTGCTGCTTCCCTAAATGCCTTCCATTCCTCATCCACTCCTCTAGCTTCATTTACTCTCATTTCCTCCCATTCTACACTCAATTACTCCAAGTATTTCTTCATACAAGTCACTTTTCTAAGCTCACTTTCACCACTCTTTTCTCGCCAATATCGTTTCCTCTGTTTTGAAAACCCCTACAAACCTTCACTTTTGCCTCCACTAACTACCCCTCTCAGTACACCCACATTCAAGTCTCTCTCTTTTTGATTTGTGCATCCATCTTTTAAACCAGGTATTCCCAGTTACCAGTCCTATTCAGTACAAAACTTCACAAGCTGCTGACCTTTTCCATTCACCTTACTGAATTATCCATATCCCCAAATTTACCCTCAACTGCCACATTACTAACCTTCACATTTGAATAACCCATCATAACTATATGGTCTTTTTGTTTGCATCAAAACTACTGACACACCCACTCAGCTGCTCCCAAAACATTTACCTCTCCTCATGTTTCTTCTCGTGCCCAATTGCATGGGCACTAATAATTACCCATCCCTTGCTGTACACTCTCATTTTTATCAACATCACTTTTAGGCTCACTTCCCTACCCTCTTTGATACATTTCCAAAACTCCTGCTTCAGCATTTGTGTTACCCCTTCCTTACCTTTTACCCTTACACCAACCACTGACTTGACTCCTAAGGCATTCCCAAACTATTTTCCCCGTTACCCTTAAACTTTGTTTCACTCAGAGCTAGAACATCCAGGTTCCTTTCTTCAAACATACTACTTATATCTCCTTTTTTCTCATCTTGGTTACATCCACACACATTCAGAAACCCCAGCCTGTGCTTTTAAACATGATGAGCACTCCTTGCTTGACACTTTCTATTCCATCTTTTAGAAACCGATATACAAGGTTGGGTTTACAACCCCCACTCCCATCCCTTTTCATCACCTTCTATGACATGCAGGGAATACAGTAGAATTCTTTCTACCCTATCCCAGGGATAAAACTCCAAAAGTATTATCTTTAATCTATGGGAATCATCTTATAAAGATTTACCCAGCAGGCTCCAGTAACATATGAGCACTAATTTTCATGGGCTTTGTTTAAATCCCCTGCTAATATTTTGACATGTGTCTTCACTAAGTGTTGCCTTGTTCA
Source organism: Panulirus argus (assembly GCA_038088735.1). Lineage (NCBI taxonomy): Eukaryota > Metazoa > Arthropoda > Malacostraca > Decapoda > Palinuridae > Panulirus > Panulirus argus. The sequence continues at coordinate 12,805 of JAYMFT010069698.1, forward strand.
TCATAGGTGCTTCATTCTGAGACTATACTCTCTGAAAGCAATTCTTATGTGGAAATACATAAGGTATGTAAATATGTGTAAATATAAAAGTAAATAAGTAAACAGTACTAAGTATCATCAATGAATTTGCATCGTGAGGCTCACCCCCATTAACTTTCCCACCATCCCATGTATAAATATATGTAAAGATGCAGGTATGTAAATGCATGAATATATATATGTAATTATGTAAACAGTAATCATAAATAACGATGTGTCATTTAGTGAATTTGAATCATGAGGCTCACAAAAAAAATTTAAAGACATCCATTTTTTATTTCCCTTGTGAGTGACTTTCTGCAATTCACTTAACCTTTTAGGGAAAATAGAAGACTTGTGAGTGTGCAAGCTCAATATGTGAGTAAGTATGAGAGTTTCTCTGAAGATCTGAGGTAACAATTACTTTACAAAAGCTTTTAGAGTATTAGAGTGCCTGTTAGATGCATATGGATTTCTTTATCAATAAGCTTCACCTAGGGACGTTTGTTGGTCACAAGTGATTTTATTTTCATACTTGATCATTGTTTCCCGCGTTAGCGAGGTGGAAATAGAAAAAGAAAGATACATTCACTTACATATACATATATGCACATACATGTACATATACATGTAATTACATACATACACATATATACATATACATACATATACACAAGTACATATTCATACTTGCTTGCCTTCATCCATTCCTGGTGCCACCCTGCCCTACAGTAAGCAGCACAAATGCATGAGGGTAAAAAAAAAAGATAACATATACATCCTTTCTCCACACCTGATCGCTGTCCCCTGGGTCAGCGAGGTAGTTCAAGGAAACAGACGAAGGAAGGCCAATCCACTCACATCCATACAAAAGATATCATGTGTAATGCAGCAAAACCACAGTTCGTTCTCCACATCCAGGCTCTACAGACCCTTCCATGGTTTACCCCAGACATTTCACATGCCCTGGTTCAGTCTACTGACAGCACATTGACCCCAGTATACCATATCATTCCAATTCACTCTATTCTATGCATGCCTTTCACCCTCCTGTATGTTCAGGCCCCAATCACTCCAACCTTCCATCTCTAATTGGTCTTCCAAGTCATATATGAAGAAAATCTGGTAAAAAATACATGAACCTGACAGGAAACAGTTTAAATAGAAAAGATGTACTTACTTAAAGAAATCCCTTTTCAGTAAGTCTGCCCTCAATTTGGAGAAAGAATAAATATTGATTATAACTTCAAACATTTGCAATACCAGTTCAAGGGGTCCTCACAGAACAACATGGATACATTCCCAGTTATTGTTATAGCAAAATGCTGTGTGAGCAACTGAGACCAAAGTTATTAGGGGGTTACAGTCCAGATCAAAAATTTACCCAATCTAATTTTCACATATGACTATACCCAAAAGAACTTCATGTCACTATACCATACACTTTAATGGTGTAAATTAGACTTTCTTTTTCAGCAACTGTTATTTTTTCACCAATGTACCAGGCAGTATCTAATGACTCTCACTGAGAATGCTAGTGATGAGGGATTGAGGAGGTGGTGGTGGAGTGGAATGGGGCTGGAATTAACAGTTTGTTAAGATTTCTAAAGTAAGTTTATCTAATCCAGTAAGTGATATTTATGTTTGCTGATGTATCCTTCTTCGACTATCTAAATTCCTGCCATGAGACTGTGACATCCTCTCACCCGCAAGCTGAGATCCTTTACCTCGGGGATTTCAACGTCCACCATCGGGAATGGTTGAATTCCTCCCATACGGACAGTGGAGGGATCGAAGCCCT
>JAYMFT010069709.1:0-14623 GCA_038088735.1 Panulirus argus
TCAGAGCCAGAACATCCAGGTTTCTTTCCTCAAACATACTACCTATCTCTCCTTTCTTCTCATCTTGGTTATATCCAGACACATTCAAACACCCCAATCTGAGCCTTTGAGGAGGATGAGCACTCCCTGCCTGGCTCCTTCTGTTTCCCTTTCTAGAAATTGAAAATACAACAAGGGGAGGGTTTCCAGCCCCCTGCTCCCACCCCTTTTAGTCAACTTCTACAACACGCAGGGAATATGGCTAAGTATTCTTACACCCCTATACCCAGGGGATAAAAATAAAAATAATAATAATAATAATAATAATAATAATAATAATAATAATAATAATAATAATAATAACAACAACAAAAGACAATCTTACCTGTCTAAACTTCTCTCCAAGAGCCACCTGGCGGTATGTGAGGCCTCCTCCAGCCTGGGACCAAAACTTAATGTGCTTAATGCCGAATGTCACAAGACGATGACTGTTGGTGCGGCTGAACTGTAGCCCAAAGACCTTCTCACTGTGACTTCTATACATATGAATGATAGATATGTAGATTAAAAACTCAATCTTTATAGTGTTTAGTGATCAAGTGAATATAACTAAAGAATGCTGAAATAACCAATAACAAGTCATGATATATATATATATATATTCATGTTAGAGTCAGCTATGGCAGCAAAGGTGCAAAATAAGTTTTAAAAACATATGGAAATCTTCAAATGTAGTGAGACTGTCAAGCTTAAGAGTACTAGACACCTAATAAAATCCATATTTTGTTATGCAGTGCATGACTGAAAAGAACTGACATATCTACTATACCAAATCAATACATTCAGTAAAGTATGACAAGTGATCAGTATGAGTCACCTTGCTGAGGCTAGTTTGTACCCCTTGCGCCAGTTCCAGATGACAAGAGTATGGTGGTCATCTAGGCCAAGTGATGCCACCCGCTGACCATCAGCACTGAAGGCCACACTGGTCACCCCACGAGAGTGTCCTCCCTGCAGCACTGACATTACTCGCACCTCCATTGCATCCCATACATGTACAGTGGCTTCCCGTCCTAACTTGTGGTGTGGAAACAAATAATGTTGCACACAAGTACATAGTTTCCTTGACAAAATGTAATCCAATAAACACAAACTATTATACACAAGTTCCCTATCCCAAATTAAATTATTGATACAAAAACTATGAGAGAATTTAGAATTGTATCTGCCTCAAGTTCTTGATTATTATCATCAAAATTAATTGATTTGGCTAATACATCTTTTTTACCAACAAAAAGAGTCCAATCCCAATAATAGAATTACTTTTGATTACCAGTCAAAATTAATATACACATTTATGTTTACAAGCTTCAATGACTTTCAATAGGCTATCAATATCAACACATAATGTCTGTCTCCCTTGTAAAATGGGAGATGTGTTCCTGGAAAATGACATTTACAAATGAAAGCAGACAAAGCGAATGCAGGTTTTCACTATAAAATGGGGACTACAATCCAGGCTTCTTTCCTCTGACTAAGGACTACCAAATTTGAACATTCTGAATATTTAAACACATGAAATGTATACATACATCAAAGGCATGTAAAACTGTAAATATTTAAATGAGTAATACTCACAACAAAAGGCTGTAATTTCCAGCATGTGCAGTAGATGGTGTAGTGTGAGGGCAAAGTATTACAAATTGGTATGAGGAGTATGGCATTGCTATGGTAATTCTATCCTTAAAATGTAACTTGCAAATGTGATAGTATTAATCTACTCTATTTCCTGCTTCACTTTAGCATTTTTGTAGAAGACTTTATCGTAACTGCGTTATCTTACCAAGCATTTCGCTGATTAATTCATGGTAATGTTACTTCAGCAATGCTTGCCAGTGCTGTGATGATGGTCACCATTTCAGAAGCCAACTTTAGTTGTTTTCTATAACTAAAAAAAGATGGAAGACAGCTTAAAGGTTATGTCCCTCAAGTACTGCTAAGATAATGATGAGTAAGATATGGAGTCTTGTTCCTCACAGAGTTTTGTTTGTACAACTCATTGTAATATTCTTGTGTCACTCCTTTTGAAGATGTAAAGAAAACAAAATCTTTGGAGTATTTTTCATTTTCCTGTGAGTTATGAAGTTTACTCCACAGTAACGCTGTGAATCAACGTTAGTAATGAATAGTCAATGATTCTTTTTTTAAAATTCAATTATATTTGTAATAATAATTTTCCATTTCTGTGGAAGATTTATGATTCTGATTTCAGCACTTTAACAAAAACCTAAAAGATTCTATGATTAAGTTTGAAGCAAAGGGATCATTATCTAGCTGACTGATGTATTACTTTACAAAAATGGGGAACTGGTTCAAAACATAAAAAGCCACGGCAGTGATCTTAAGTGATATTTTTCATCTGTATTTACCAAAGAAGACAAACTTTGGTATCCCTTGCTATAGTTCCGAAATAACAACTTTTGATTTTGATGATCCACTTATACACCTAACACATTTTCCCACTCTATCAATGGATTCCTTACAATTGGTATACTCTGGATGAAAGCAAGCTTGACTGATTCACAGAGTTTTTGATTTTTTCAGCGTTCCTCTTGACTGTCACAGACTATAGAACTCACACACTATACATGATGTACAATCTGGTGAGCAATAGGCCACACGTTCCATGATTTATTATAATACAAGAAATGCACGGTGTGCATAATATTTGAACTCAGCCATTAAAGTGCAAACTATGCCCCATACAGATCAAATTTTTGGTAGTAAAATACAATTTGTTATTCTGTATTTGATTTACAGTAATTTTGTGGTTTTGATGCTGTCTGTTTTTGCAAGATCCTCAGTAATTCTGCTCATGCAATTTAGTTAAAAAAGTAGCTCATGTGGAGCAAGGCTGCAAGTACTTCTTACAATACTTTACACTCATTTCTTAGAATATTCTATGTAAATGCACACAATAGATGAAAAAATGATTCAGTGTAAGAAACAAAGGTATGAGAAGAACAGAAGAAAGTTATGATATAACTGTCATCTGAATATTAGAAATAAGATACTGAAAATGGATTTCTTTGACAAACATGTAATTCCAGAGGATTCTCAGTTTAACAATACAGACTGTACCTCTCTCCATGGTCCCGCAACTTCCATGCTCCGGCATGTTTTGAATCTGCCACCATTAGTTTGTGGATCTTCCACCAGGGTGGCATAATTAGCAAGTTTGCAGCGATAAGGTGCCAAAATCTGTTTACACTACAGCTGAGCAAATCAACAGTCCTATTGATTTCTTATATTTAACTGTATTTTAGCCCTTCAGGATGTCATCCAAGAGACCAAGATGGTGATAGGGCTAATAAGTGTAAGCATAAAACATTATCGATGCTTGAAAAGGTGGTGTCACTGAAAAAATTGGATAAAGGAACTTCTGTAAAGACTTTGTGTGATTACTGTGAGACTGGATTGTCAACTGTGTATGACTTAAAGAAACAAAAGGCACAGCCTTTTAAGTTTTTTGTTGAAAATGAAAGCCAGAAAAGTCTAAAGCTCCAAAAAACTTTGAAATGTGCCAGGATTACAGAATTACACAGTGCAATTATAAAGTGGTTTAAGCTCTGACGTCATGAAGGTGTAAGCATTACAGGGAGATGCTTAGCTGCGACAAAGTTTGTGGATGAATTTGCACAGTTAGTGGTTGCGGAAAACTTAACCACAGAATAAGTGTATAATGCTGATGAATCTGCCCTGTATTGGCATCGTATGCCAAGAAAAACACTTGCCCAAGATTTGAGGAGTATCCATCTGGGGGTAAGGATTTCAAAGATAGGGTAACAATCCTTGGCTGCAGTAATGCTACAGGAACACAAGAAACCAAGCTGATGTTAATGGGTAAGAGTGTTCACCTGAGGGCCTTTAAAGGAATGAAAATTCTTCCACTTATCTACCGTGGTACTATCTACCGTGGTACTGAAAAAGAGTGGATGACAACTAAACTTTTCTTGAATGCTTTAAAATTTACTTTGTGTGTGAAGCTAGAGCACACTCTAAAGGAGCATCCACACTATCGGGCAGTGCCTGGCAGGCATGAGTGTTAAGTCCATCATCAGACACTTTGTGGCAACTTTGGCGGACAAATCAGCGGACTGCCTATGCCCATAGTTGAGCGAAATCAGACACTGCTCAGTGGTTTGACACCAAGTCTAGAGCAACAGCGCTGCTAGCCACAAAAAAATACCACTCTTTACACCATATAGTTTTCTCCAGTTTTATCTTTTTTTTTTTACACATACAGAAATCAATATGCTACACAGCACTATTTTTTTTTTCTTTTCAACTTTGCTGTGCATGGTGATACTGCACTCATGGCCTGCCGACTACCTACTGGCTACTGTTCGACTTGACTGCCCTACCACCTCAACAGTGTGGACAGCAACACAGGCATACCCAACAGACTGCACGGTGAGGGGACAGCCTGCCAGGAACTGCTCGATAGTGTGGATGTGGCTTAACTCTATTGGCCTCGATCCAAAGTGTAAAATATTTTTTATTTCATATAACTGTTCTGCACACCCCAAAACAGAACCTTGTTTGGAAGCATTATTGGTTGTATCATTTCATGCTTTAAGCTCTCCTCTACCTTTGATAACACAGCAATATGTATGTGGAATGAGCTGGCAAGACTACGAGTTGGGCATATGTCTATATAGGGGTTCCCTTAGGGGTCTATGTCTGTTTTCTGGCATTTTCTGAGGTTCCCCAGTGGTCAGGTCCCAAGGTTGATGGATTACAGAGGTTCAACTTGTAACAGAGAAAACAACACAGGCTACAGTGTCTTGTTCATTAATCTCTCACAATACTGTACTGATAAATGTGGTGGCCACTAATAATATCAGTTACATTATTGCAGAAGTTAAGGATAAACTCTGTCACAAAACAGCAACAAGATTAGATTAAAGATCACCACACAGTTCCTAGAAGTAGACAATAAACTTTATGAAAACTTTGCAGAAATTTGTAATGAACATGATTCTGTTATAAGGAAAGATTTCAACATACCACCATTAAAAACAGGTGACTCTCTTTCCAACATACTGCCCTACTACAGTTTGTTGAGAAACATACTGTGACTTGAACAAATCAAACTTAGTTCTGGGTAAATACAAGGATTTTGCAGATAATGATGTAATTGTAAAAAGATTTGGTATGAGAGATCATCAACAAATCACTTTGATGAAATTTCAGTATGGTTTTTATTTTTGAGGTTACAACAGTCATGTGAAAATACCAGATTTTAAACTGAAGAATTACTTTCACATTGCTCTTGACAGAATAGGTTGGAATGGTGCTGTAAATGAAAATAATATCGACTTAGCTTGAGAAAGGTAATTTTCGCAAAAAACAAAAAGCAAAAACAATAAAAACTGCTTATCTTTCAGAAGACAGCACATGAGACTCATAGAGATGATAAAACAACATACCAACATGACCGAACAGATTATATGAATTTGCATAGAAAAAGAAAACTTATACATTAATATGTGTATATTGTTGAAAATAGCAAAAGGTTCCTAAAGAATTTTTTTGTTATGTTAGAAGCAAGAGAATTATTACCCAGCTGACCATTACATTACTTTGAAAAACTAACTTCAAAACAATGAAGGCATGGCAGTGATCGTAAATGATACTTTTCATCTCTGTATACTAAATAAGACCTAATGGGTTCTAGCTCCAGTTCCATCACTTGTGGACAATACATTGTGCAACATGTTGACATACATGGTTTAAGAGATACAATGGGTAGTAAACAGGAAGTTTTGAAACAAACAAATGAATGTTTCCTTTTTATTATGTATTTGAATAATTTGGTTATGCTGATTTAAGATATAACATCATATTTATAAATATCACGTAACATTTTCTTACAAAAATTAAACAGAGTACGTGCCTTGTGTATATGAAACAGCTAAGTTTCTGAGAACACAAAATTATAAGATATAAATACCTATTGCCAAAAAAACTTTTGAAACACTCAGCGCAAATCATAAGAAATTCCTTTGATACTTAACTGATATATACTCGATCACTATTGACCATATGGAGAAAATCATCATTTCTTTGCTAGCTTCTTGTGCTATACTTCTAAGATCTCTCACTTCAGGGATGAGCACCTTCCTTGATATCTTTTTCCATACTTGTAAAGCCTTGGTGGAACCTTCCAATGTTCCTCATTCACAGTCCAAGGTTTTCAGGAAAACAGTTCAAATGTGAATGAAGGAGGTGAATTTAGACTTATTATGTAGCCAAGTTTTTCAAATCTGTTTAGCATTTCATTGACTCTGTCTCTGAAGTTGTGAGCTTTGCAATTCCTCAAAAAGTTTTGGATCACACCTTTGAATGCAATCCAGTATTCTTTCTCTGCTGTGTTCATCGTTCCTTCAAACTGCTCATCCTGTGTCAACTTTTATGATATGGGGCCCAAGAAAGATGCCTTCTTTTACTTCTTCATGGGTAAATTTTGGAAATTTTCAGTAGTGTCTGACTCGGATTCAGATTTGAGCTTTTCAAGGGGTTGTGATGATGAAATAGGCAAATCTGGCCCATGTTTTAAAGGTTCTCAGTGCATTTTTTTTTTTGTGTGTGTGTGTTATAAATTCCAGTATTAACAGAAAAAGGTAACAGTCATTCATGTGGTTCTAAGGTTCATGCCATACCAAGGGTTTCCCAAAATTAAGTGACTTCTTTCAACCCTTCCTCCAGCTTTTCAGAGCCTCAACGTAAGTTTGACAAATCATATGCAGAGCCCATGATTTGCCTTGGTCTCCAAGTTAACTACCATAATATATATGATACACTTTACTGACAAAAGCTGTGATCTACATTTGTTTCTGCACCACAAAACATTCACATATGGAGCTGAATATTTTGATCTTTTACTGCCATTTCAAAAAGTACAAAAATTAAAATCATTATAATATCTAGGCACACATATACCAATATCTATATAACACACACACATTCATTTCAGCTCTGGGTGCCAATTTAGTACAGGTTGTACCTCTAATCTGGTGTCCTGTGGTCTGGCAACTCCCATGTTCCAGCACATTTGAATCTGCTGCCATTATTTTGTGGATCTGCCACCAGGGTGGCGCTGTTAGCAAGTGAGTAGGGATAAGGCACCAAAATCTGTTACACTGCAGCTGAGCTAATTAACAGTCCGGTTGATTTCTTATATTTAACTGTATTTCAGCCCTTCAGGATGTCATCCAAGAAGATGGTGATAGTGCTAATAAGTGTAAGCATAATTTATTACCAATGCTTGAAAAGATGGTGTTACTGAGAAAATTAGGTAAAGGAATTTCTGTAAAGACTTTGTGTGGATACTATGAGATTGGATCGTCAACAGTGTATGACTTAAAGAAACAAAAGGCACAGATTTTTAAGTATTTGCTGAAAATGAAAGCCAGAAAAGTTTAGAGTTCTGAAAAACTTTGAAAGGTACCAGGATTACAGAATCATACAGTGCAGTTATAAAGTGGTTTAAGCTCTGGCATCATGAAGGTGTAAGCATTACTGGGAGATGCATAGCTGCAACAATGTTTGTGGATGAATTTGCTTAGTTAGTGGCAGCGGAAAACTTAGCCACAGAATAAGTGTATATTGCTGACGAATCTGCCCTGTATTGGTGTCGTATTCCATGAAAAATCCCTGCCCAAGAATTGAGGAGTATCCATCTGGGGGTAAGGATTCCAAAGATAGGGAAACAATTCTTGGCTGCAATAATGCTGCAGGATCACATGAAACCAAGCTGATGGTAACTGGTAAGAGTGCTCCTCCGAGGGCTTTTAAAGGAATGAAAATTCTTCCACTTATATACCATGGTATTAAAAAAGGTGGATGACAACTAAACTTTTCTTGAAAGGTTTGAAAATTAATTTGTGTGTGAAGCTAGAACAAACTGTTAAGGAGCATCCACACTATCGGGCAGTGCCTGATGGGCATGAGTGTTAAGTCTGTCATCAGACACTTTGTGGCAAAACTTTGAGGGGCAATTCAGTGGATTGCCCCTGCCTGTAGTTGAGTGAAATCAGACACTGCCAGGTAGTTTGATGCCGGGTCTGGAGCAATGGTGCTGCCAACCACAAAAAGTTACCACTCTTTACAACATACAGTTTTCTGCACTGTTCTTTTTTTCCTTTTTATGCACACAGCACTATTTTTTTTCCTTTCAACTTTGCTGAGCATGGTGATACCACATTCGTGGCCTGCCTGCCACCTACTGGTTACTGTATGACTTGACTGACCAGCCACCTTAACAGTGAAGACAACAACACAGGCATGCCCAGCAGACTTTTCCCGGTGAGGCCACAACCTGCCGGGAACTGCCTGACATGTGGACATGGCTTAACTCTGTTGGCCTCGATCCAAAGTGTAAAATATTTTTGATTTCATACAGTTGTTCGGCACATCCCAAAGCAGAACCTTGCTTGGAAGCATTATTGGTTGTATTATTTCATGCTTTAAGCTCTGTTCCACCTTTGATAACACAATACGTATGTGGAATGAGCTGGCAAGACTAGGGGAAGGGCATATGCTTACATAAGGGGTTCCCTTAGGGATCATTTCTGTTTTCCAGCATTTTCTGAGGTCTGGAAGTGGTCAGGTCCCATTGTTGTCGAATAACAAAGGTTCAACTATCATTTTCTGACTAACATCATGTAATTTTATTCAACTTAAGAAAACTCCTAGGGCTGAAAGGGATATATCATGTGTAAATATAATATGAAATTCATAAATCACAATAAACAGTGTTTTCCTACTTACAAGAGGTGAAGAGGAAGGCAAATGAAATGAAAATTGCATGGGAGTAAAAAAGAAAAAAGAAAAAGAAAAAGAAAAAAATAGAATCTTCACTTAACATCACTGTAATGGAAGGCTTTGAGAAATCTACAATGAAGGAATTGTACATGGATAGTCTGGTTCCACCTAGAAAAAGGTTATAAATGAGAGAGCTACAGTTCAGTAATAGATATCAAACATTAAAGAAGTGGCAGACAGCAGATCACTTCCCCAGGCAGTGGCATACAGTAGCCCATTAACCCAGGAAGCAGCATACAGGAGCCTACCACCCTTGGAATGTACTATGGAGGAGATGTAAGTGGAAAACAGCTAGCCAGCATTTGAAACATATAAGGAACCTAGGAATGGGTATATCAGATAAGGAAGGAAAATCACAAAAACTTTGAAAAGAATATCATGGTCAAGGTGAGCAATGATTCAATGTTTCCGTATGTTCATTGAGTACATTTTTGGCTAGAGTATACAGCTAATCAAACTATAAGAATTAGAGGGAAGAGCCATAAAAGTTGATGAAATTATCCAAGGAAATGAAAAATAAGTTTAAAAGTGTATTTCCTTTGAAAGACTCTATACCATCAAATGAGATAGGATGGGCAAGACAACTTGAAAATCATTTAAAATGTGAAAAGATATAAGCAGACTATTAATGGGTCTTGAATCACATAAGGCATATGGTCCTGATTAAGCCTCTCTATTATGTGCCAAAGGAGTGTGCAGAAAAGCTTCAGAGACCACTTGAATTACCATTTGAAAGTTGCTGGAAGAGGGTGTAGTGTTACGGGAGTAGAAGAGCAAATGTTTTACCTCTCTTTAAGTATAGAGACTCTTAAATTGTACTGAACTGACCAGTTTCTCTGATGAGTGAGGTCTAAATCAAGCTACATAAGGTAATCAGAGAGCAAATGGATGATTATATGCAAAGGAAAAACTACATGAGAGACAGAAGAGGTTCAAGGATTGAAGTGAGCTCCCTTTCAGAAAAAGAAATAGATAAATGGACTGTGTGTTCCTGGACTGTTAGGAGGCATTAGGTAATGTACCACACATGAACTTGGGACAGAGGCTGTATTTTCAGGCTGGAAAAAGAAGACTCCTTCAATGGAGAGAATATTAACTTAACATTTGGGAACATGGGAGCATATTAGAACAGTTTTCTTGAATTGTACTGGGGCTACCAGCAGTGTGCTGAATTGTACTGGGGCTACCAGCAGTGTGCTGAAGGGTTTGTTCATAGGGCCATGCTTTTCATGATCTATGTAAATGACTTGCTAGAAGGACTGGACTCATGTACCTAAATATGTTTGCATACATATTCATGAGGGAGGTAAAGAGAGATGAGAACTGCATTAGTTTATAAAAGGACTCAAGCAAGCTCCAAAGTTGGTCTTATACAAGAGTAATGAAATTCAGAATGGATAAATTAGAATTAATGAAGATGGGATAGAGTGAAAAAAAGGGCTCAAAATATGAATATAATTCAGTTGGAGAAAAGCTGCCTCAAAATATGATTATAATATAATTGGAGAAAAACTTCAGGAATCAGTGTGTGAGAGGAACCTGGAGATCGGCATTATACCTATCCTGTCTCTACACCACTATAGGAGAATTGGAAAGAAGCAAACTGCCTTCTGGTAAATATTATTACTTTTTGAATAAATGGATAAGGAAATGTTTAGAAAGGTATTTATATCACATATTAGACCTAAATTAGTACATGCCACTCCAGTTTGGTAAATACACATAAGGAGGCACAAAAAAATTAAAGAGATGGTCTAGAGGAGAGAAGCATGAATTAAGAAAGCAGAATCTTTATGAAAGGTCAGTTGCCATAAATCTAACCTCCATGAAAATGACAATCAGTTTTCTAAACCATCTTGATATTGTTCACAGTGAACAGATCTTCATGAGATGCAAAAAGAGAGTGATGAGAGGCAGCAACAAAATAAAAAAAAATTAAGCAAGAAACTTGTTAGAAAAGAACTTTTATAGTATCAGAGTAGTGGATGAAGAGACTAATCTCAGTGGGGAAAGCATGAATGATGAAAGTATGGAAAAGCTTATAAAGTTCTCTGATAGAAGAGAAAGCTCAAGAAATAGTGCCTCATTAAAGCTAAACTCCCTCTCCATGCTGAGAAAACAAGTACCTACCAATAAGTACAGATAAAAGCAACACCATAAGTTTGTTTAACAAAAGATTTGACAAAAACTTTGTTTTGAGTCCATGACTGACATTTTGCACATCCATAGTTAAAAGATTTACTGACATTTCTCCTTAAGTCACTTGGTTACTTTTCTACTGTTTCCATGTTAGGCCCTATGGCTCTTATCTCTACTATCACAAAGAGCCTTAAAAGAGTCCCAGTGGCCTATTGCTATCTCCATTTCTTTGTTTAGCAAGGATCATGTGTATATCTAGTTTAACAAACTACAGTGACTTATAAGAATGATAACATCAAAACAAATATGAACACATGCAAAAGCAGAATATTTTAACGAGAGAGTACTAAGCTATTTGACATGAAAGTGGAGTACTGCTATGCTGTTAACATAAGACCCATCCTGATAAAGAGAGACAGTACAGAGAATTGTGAGAAATATGGGCATATAACTGTGAGGTCTCTGTGGTAGAGAGAAGACCCGTTTTGAAATGCTTGCAGCGTTCAATAAAGCATTTTTCCACTCCATTCCCCTACATGTGAGGAGATGCCAGATAATCTTTAGCAAAAAAAAAGAAAGTGGAGAAGCTGAAGACCTGTTTCTAAAAATGGCCATCAACAGCACATTTTCAACATGAATATTCCAAAAATATAATTAGGTTATTCACATAAGACCAAAATAGGGCAAATGGATATCATTAGTGTATGGGATGTGATATCCTCATCCGTAAGCAGGGACGGGGACAGACCCACAGTAATCACCAATGATAGAGCACTGGATGATCCCAAAGCTAACAGATGTCACTATTGGTGCAGCACTGAACTACCCCACAGCAAACAGCATTCACTGCAAGTACCGCACTGGATAACTCTACAGCCAAAAGGTGTCACCAATGACAGAGCACTGGACAAACCAACAGCTGACAGTAGTTACCACTGGTGGAATACTGGACAACTCCTGACTCAACATTAGTCACCACTGGTACAACAAAGGATGATCCCACAGTTTGAGCATTGGGTGACCCTAGAGTTAACAGTAGTCATCACTTTTAGAGCACTGATGATCCCTAAGGCAACAGGTGTTACCACTGGCAAAGCACTGGATGACTAAAGAACCAGTAAGTGTCACCACCGGTAGAGCAATGGACGACCCAAGAGCTGAAAGAAATCACCACTAGTAGAGTATGGACAACTCTAGAGCCAACAGAAGTCACCTTTGGTACAGCATTGGACAACTCCAGAGCCAAAAGATGTTACCATTAGTAAAACACTGGATAACCCAAGAGCTAACAGATGTCATTACTAGTGGAGCATGTACGACACCACAGTAAACTGTAGTCACTATTTGCAAAGTCCTAAACAACCTGAGAATAAAGAGGTGTCACTAATGGCAAAACGTTGAATGACCCAAAAGACAAAAGATTTCACTACTGGTATAGTAGGAGTGACCCCATAGCCAACAGAAATCACCATGGGCTGAGAACTATATGACCTTACAGCCAATAGTAACCACTACTATTACATCACTGGATGACCCCACAGCCAGCAGGTGCCACCATCATCAGTGCAGTAGGGACATCCCCACAGATAAAAGGTGTCATCACTGACTGGACAACCTTACAGACAACACTAGTCATTACTGGTAAGGATATAGTCAATCCCAAAGCTAAAAATAGCCACCATTGGTGCAGTGCTGCATAATCCCATAACTAGCTGGCTTTACAATTGCTACAGCACTGGATGACCTAACAGCCAATAGGAGTCACCAGCGGTAGAGCACTAGATGGCCTCACAGCCAACATGTGTCACCACTGGTAGAGCAGGGATACCCTTACAGGGAAGTCACCTCACCTTTGGTAGATATGAAATGGAAATTAAGGTAGGAAAGGAGGAACACATACATCACCATCACCTCTATCACCACATACATTATCTTAGCCTTTATTGTGTGACTCTACCACCAGTGAGAGGGAGGGCTCAGGTAGTAGTGTATTACCCCCCCCTCCCCTCCCACCCCAGCTAACTCAAGGATTATTCCATCCCCTACCCTTGGAGCAACCCATTACATAGTAGGTTGTTGACAACAGCTGCCCAGGGTAGTACTACTGTCCTGACTGAGGAGCATTAGAGTGGTGCCCGGAACCATCTTACACTCTCCATGTCAGGATTGCTAGTCTTTCTTTTTGTCTCTTCAAAACAGGACACTTATAAGTATCACCATGACAGACTCCATCCAATCTTTGGCCCCTAGTCCCTGGCATCATGAGGTGCTAAGAATCTCCAGGTTTCTGCTTGACACTACTGCCAATGAGAGGAAGGGCTCTGGCAGTAGAAGTACTGGCCTCTCCCACAACCTTTCCCTCTCTGTTAAACCTTCCTCTTTTTCTATTCACAATACCAACATTCATGGTTTCTCTAGTAACCCCTCCTCTGTTGAAAACCATCTGTTTAGTGCTTCTCCTAATATCTTACTTCTGTCTGAGACACAGTTGTCTAATGATGTTCTCACTGGTCCATTTTTCATATCTAACTATAACCTCCACTCATGATTCCAGTTCAAAGGTGGTGCTTGTGCTCATTCCAATATAAACACAACTGTTGCACTCCTCAAGGACCTTGAGCCCCCAAACTTTGATGTTATGTGGCTCAAGGTCTGTTTCCCTTCTTCCACACTTTTCCTCTGTTTCACCTATTGCTCTCATAATTCTACATATTTTATATCCTTCGACTATCAAAATTCCTGCCACGACTCTCTGACATCCTCTCACCCTCAAGCCAAGATCCTCTACCTCAGGGATTCAACGTTCACCAAAGGGAATGGTTGAATTCCTCCCGTACAGATGGTGGAAGGGTTGAAGCCCTCACATTCTCCATTGTCAATGATTTATAGCAAATTATCTCCCACCCTACCCACATTCCTGTCCGCTGTGACCACTTTCCTAATAATCTGGATTTGTTTTTCACTTCTGGTCCACCCAACTGCAAATACACAATCTCGCCCCCAATTGGTTCATCTGATCACACTCTCATAAATGTATCTATTCTAACAGCACCTCTCCCTCCAGCAGCTCCTTCTATGCAGAAATATTGGCACCTGAACAAAGCTGACTGGAATAACTTACGTAACTTCTTTTCAGACTTTCCTTAGATAAATTACTCTCTTATGTGGTGATGCTACTGTCTCTGCCAAACGCATAATAGAGGTTATTCTTACGGGAATGGAAGCATTTATTCCCTCCTCCTCCAAGACAACCTCCTCATCTAATCCATGGTTCAACTGTTCCTGTTCTAAGGCCATTCAGACAAGGGATCAGGCATATCAGGCTTGGATAAACTCTCCTTCCTCTGGCTCCCATTCAGCTTTTATCACTGCCCATAATCGCTGCAAGCAAGTTATCAATGAGGCGAAGTATTCCTTTATTCAAAGGAAGTGCAATAACTTCTCCTCATCATCCACCGAGAGGTCTTTCTGGTCTTTAGCTAAGGGAATCTCCAACAACTTCTGTCGTGTTACCTTCCTTTCACTTATCTGCTCTGACGGTACTATAGCTGTCTCTCCTGTTGACAAAGCAACTCTCTTTGGTTCCTGTTTCTCCTCTAACTCCACCTTGGATGAC
>JAYMFT010069720.1:0-14623 GCA_038088735.1 Panulirus argus
TTTTTTTTTTTTTTTTTTTCTTTTTTTTTTTTTTCTTCTTTTTTTTTTTTTTTTTTTTTTTTTTTTTTTTTTTTTTTTTTTTTTTTTTTTTACAGAACATGGAAATACAAAACATTTTTCCTGGAAAAAAAAACGTGTCATTTTGAAATGCATATTGCTAAGTTTTCATGTGTATCATGTAAAAGCAAACTGTTTATTTTAATGTCACTCATATTTCCTCCTTAGGAATCTAGAAACGTCAAATGTTTTTGAGATTAATACATTGAAAAAGAGCTGATTTTGTATAACTTCTAGTATTCATTCAAGAGAAGGAAACATATTTCAGACATATTCTAAAAATTCATAGTTTATGGAAACTGTTGAGATCAAATCATGCAGTCATTCTGGATTGAATTGAAGACAGAAAAGCTTAGTATCCTGAGGCTTTTCTTATCCTCCAAAATCCATAAATACTCTCCCTTGCCTCTTCTTTTTCTGTTTCATAATTCTCTCTTATGTTTCAATTAAGACCTGGACTTTTGTCCGTGACTGGAGCCTCCAACGTAAAAAAAAGAAAAATCCAGATCTCTTGGGTCAGATATGAAATTCAGTTGATTTTGGGGTTCACATTCATATTGATAATGCATGATTTATTCTCAGTGTTCTTCTTTTCTAAATAGATTAAGACTGGTTGCTGATCAAGAATTCTTGTCCCATTTTATATTAAATCTCAAGGTAGATCAAGACTCTTTTATGACGACATTACCTTTGATCCAGCTGTTCCTCTATGGAAGCTGTCTTATGTTCTCACAAGTGTGTTGCCCTCACTCCTGCTAACTTTGTACAGTACATCTCCACTTCAGTATCCTCTACAGATAGATCATAATGAGCAATTTTCTCTTTCAGCTGACAAACTCACCCAGTGCTTTCCTTTTTTCAAGAGCATAAGATTGTTTATATAGGCAGTGGGGATGCAGCTTGCCCTCTTCAGGGGGGTGGGTGGTTTAGCTAGCCAGGTGCATTGGATGCTTTGGATGGAGGGAGTATCAGAAAAACATCAGCTGGTATTCCCCATAATTGCTAGAGGATGACTGAAGCCTTTGGTTAAGTTGCATTATATGACCAACTGATAGAGCTTACAGTACACATGGAATTCAAAATTGGTCAGGATATTAAGTGGGTAGATTGATGCTCTCAGCAGCCTGCTGTGTAAGCAAATAATGATATCCGTAGCACCAAAAAGACTAAAGTGGATTTTAGCACTGCAGTGAATTTTTGCCTTAATGCACTAAAACATTTAATACACCAAATACATCCTGACTGATGATTCAACATAGAGAAGACAGAATTTGACTGGGGAAGCAAATGAATCAACCATTCTGCTGCTTGTTAGCCATAATGTGATTGCTCTGAGACAACTACAGCAGAGCACTGTAGGAACTACTACTGGTTATTGGCAAATTCCAGTTAGTTGAGAAAGGTGAAGTTTTAGTGTATGGATTATTCAAGATACACCTTGAATGATAGAACATTCATTCATGAAAATGATATTACAATACCTAGCTAACAAAAAATTCTCCAGTAATCAGGCTTTTTTTTTTTTTTTTTTTTTTTTTTTTTTTTTTTTTTTTTTTTTTTTTTTTTTTTTCGTTTTTTTTTTTTTTTTTTTTTTTTTTTTTTTTTTTTTTTTTTTAAGCCTTCAAAAATTACATTTTAGGAGCAAATTTTCATTGCTATGGAAACTTATTTACTATTTCATGAGGCTCATGGATTGCATTTAAGACGATTTTACTATTAGTGCTGTTATATTCAATCACAGATTCCTGTAACGTACCCAGCTACAGCTCCTGAGATTGCATTACCTGAACTAGATGGAAAAACAGCCAAGATGTATCGAGGTGGTCGTATTTGCCTTACAGATCATTTCAAACCACTTTGGGCACGTAATGTCCCTAGATTTGGCATTGCTCATGCTATGGCACTTGGAGTAAGTAGGTTTTTGTTTTAATATATGCATTGGGAGGCAAAGGATTTTCATTTTACTTATGTATAAGTTGCATAGACATATGCCTATATCATGTTTAAGAGAAAGGAAGCATGAATAGTACCTGTCAGTCAGTAAGCCAGACTCCCCAACTGAGCAGTAACCTGATTCATGAACACTTAATCACCTTAGACTTACCAGTCATTAGTTACAAGGAATTATGCATCCTCACTCTTGTTCAAGCTTATATGGTTAAGAAGAGGAACCCCAGTTCTGCATACTTAATTTCCACAAGATGTGCTTGTTTGTACCTGGTCCATCTCATAGTAATTGGAAGGGAATAGAAGATTATACATAAATAGATAGATTGTTTGGAATTTCATTCCTTGTCTAAACAATGATTGACCGACCTTCCTTGATAAATTGCTAATATTTTTGACAAGTATTAAAACAGATATATTGCAGTTAGACCTGTGTGTTTCCAAGTTCAGATGTTAGCTGTGCAGACATGGGGAATACTCATATGCTTATTGTTCAAAGACTAAAGAAAGGTGATATAATAGCCATTTTTCTAAGTCAGATTCTGAAATTTTTCCTAATGTTCAAAAGCCTCAAAGTACTTCTTTAGTGACTTTTGGGGCATAATAAATCCCTCAAGTTTTGCAGTCATTCCAAGTTTAACATGTTTTATGTATATGGAAGCTTCATAGTAGCAGGATTCATTAGTTGCAGAGACATCTCAAGTTTCATTCCCTGTCTGATATCAAAAGTTGGTGCTTTAATGTGGTGATGATTGGAATGATATCCTGGAAGAGTAGGATGTGTAGGCTTCAGTGCTTGTTACTGGTTATGACCTTAAAACATCTTTGTAGAAATTTGAACTTGAAGTTCTTTTTAAAGCCTGAAGTTCTTCACTTAGTCTGGACATGAATTCTCTATTTACCACCAGTATCTGGTGGCATGGTTCCCATAGCACAAGACATATTGGATGCAGTTATCAGGGCATGATAGTGATGATAATCAGATTTAATTCAGGTTAACTTAATTTCCTTTAACTGTTTTGTTAGTTATTTATATTTTGTTTTACATTGCCTTGCGTAAGTGAATTAGTGTTTTTTTTTTTTTTTTTTTTTTTTTTTTTTTTTTTTTTCCCACATAATGGTGTTACAGATCAATATAACATGACTTAAGGCATGAAACCTCTTTTCAAGAAATGAGTATTTCATAGACAAGACTGATTGGCAAATACAGAATTCCTTATTGAGAAAGTCTTTATTAACTTGTTGAAATCTGTGTAAATATGAACCCTTAAAAAAAAATGTTCCTTGTCTGGAAACATTATGGAGTAAGACGGTCATAAAAAATTCTGTTTTGTGCTAGATATATTGAAGATTAAAACTAAATTCTGATCTTTTTGTTTGCTTTGTGTTGCAGCATATTTTTCAAGATGACATTTACAGTTCATAACACCAGCAGTGTGCTAGAGTCCGTGCTTGATTGGACATGTGTTATTTGCTGTGGTATTATGAGAACTGGTTTCTTCATTATGACAGGCCCTGGCCCTGGACTATGTAAATTTTTATGTGAAGATGAATCCATAGATACCACAAACTTTTGTTGAATTATTGTTTGCTTAGTTTTATGTTGAAACTTTTCTCATGATGCATTGTTTTGTGTTTTATGTGAAAGGCATGGTATTGTATATTTCCTTTTTATTGTTATTAATGTGTTTCTTATTTTAACAGTTAGGGCCATGGCTAGCTGTTGAGATTCCTGACATGGTCCAGCGAGGAGTTGTCACTTATGCTGAGAAAAAGGTGTAATAAAAGTTCAGAATACTTCATGATACATATGAATTATTGATAACAGTTTACCAGTGTGCAGAGGCAGAATATTAGTCGTAATTTTAAAATTTTCTCATGATTGATTTAAGGCCAGAATTTTTTACATCCTGGGTAAAATTTTATACAAAAGTTAATGATTTCTCGTGAATGATATGACAACCTCATACACAAGGGAATAAGATTTCTTTATAGAGCCATGCCTGACTCTGCATATATGCAAGGAATTGAATTAGGTCCTCTACACCAGATCATTATTAAAGGTGCGCCATAGGAAAGGTAGATGACAAACATATCATGAACATAACATAAACAAAAGAATTTTCTAGTGTAAAATACTTCTATGGTGCTCAGTGTGATTCCTCTTTCAGCTTTGAATTGTCTATTTGATTTGCATGCACTTCTGTCCATGTGTTGTCACACAACCTGAATAATTCCTAGGACATAAACACAAACTTGCTCTTGGGATATGAACACAAACTTGCTGTCCCGAACATCCCTCCTTTAGATTTTGCAGTTATTCAGTGTCTTTCATTTTTCACTCTTTAAGGCCATTATTGTTTTATAAGTAGACATACGAAGTGCTACGGATCTTTTCTGCTCTGTTCTTTCCCTTTTTTGTCCTTGTTTAGTTTTATTTCATGAAAAAGATGTGCTATTGTTTTCAAGCAAATTAAAGAATTATTCAGAACTGAATTACTGTGACAGTATTGGCAAGATAAGATGTTGCCCTTTTACATGGCTCACCTTTACTAGTCATTAGGTGTATATTGCAAATTATGATGTATAACACTGAGTAGACATGAAATTGTTGAAATTAAGATAGGGTTCAATATGAGTACTAAAGAGTTTCATATATTTCTTTGTTATATTTTTTAGCAACTTCCTTTAAATAAATAAGATGATAGATTCCCTGGATTCTTTTACCTATGTTTAGGTAGATTTATTATCTCCATTATCAGCATTAAACTGAAGTGAAGATACTAGGGAGATGTTCTGGTTATGAACTGTTTCACAAATCCAGCCAAGAACAAGATGATGCCGTCCGAGAGTCTTTGCAGTCACACAGAAATATATGGTTATTATTACAGTAACAAATTGAGAAAGACAAAGACTTATACAGTAACAGAGTAATGGAGAATGTTAGCTCGAGATGATTTCATTTTAACAAATCTTTATATAGAGTTGTACTGATCTGAATCTGTATTATGTAACAGGTTTGCCACAAGCCAACAAACTGTGTAAGGGATTGTCAAGCTTCATCCCCATCCAGATGGCAAAATCTTTCCTTGATAGTGCCATTTAGCAGGGTATAGTGTAGTTAAACCTTACAGTCAGAAACCTACTTCAGGAAATTTAAAAACTTCGCCACATACTTTCTAAGGTGAGAACTTATAAGCAGCATGTAATGTAGTGTCCCAGAAAGGCAAAATATTTGTATCAAGCCACATCATTTATAATGAGTGTTGTATCATCTAACATTATGGGGTAGAGTTGAGAGGTTGGGTTTTGTAGGTGAAAGTGTAACAACAACCTTACAGCCTTTTCTTTTTTATCATTCTTTAAGTGTTTCCCATACTACAGTTAAGTCTTTTCCCAATATACAGCAGGTTAGCTGAAGCAGCACTTGCTTAAACAGATCTCTTCATATTATTTTAGATTCCCTGTGAGACACTGTATATAATTAACTCGGTATAAAGATGAAATAACCTTACCAGAGTGACTTCACCCATGTGATGTTACTTCTTGCAAACAGAATCTGCTGATGGCCCATAGCACTTTCATGATTAAGGCTGCATTGTAATCAGGGCAAGAAAATGATGGATTCCATTGATGTGAGAAGTTTCTAACGTGATTGTACTCTATTTTTGTATGCTTGCAGTAAACTACATGATATTGGAGTCTGGTAAATCCTCTGTTACATTATATGGATATTCTTACAGTATTATATAACCCCAGGGACCCCTTCTCCAGGAGTTCCAGCAGTTTGAAAACTGCACTACATTATGTAGCTGGGAAAGATGGACTAATTTGGATTGAGAAGTTCTTTGGTGAGATTATACTCCAATAATACTACCACACTGAAGGTGGCATTTTACTCATAGTGAAATGACAGGTAGGAAGAGTCGTTATTATTGAGGCTATTGCACCTGGAAGTAAGACAGGGAGGAGGATAGGCAAATGTTTTGGGGGGAACTAAGTGAGTGTAGCAGCAGTTTGGTATGAGAGATCAGGTAATACTGTAGCGTGATTTGAATGCAAAAATGGGTAATGTTGCAGGTGAGGGTATGATTTGAGGGCATGGAGTCTTGTGATGTGAGTGAAATTAGTGAACAGTTTGCTGAGATTGGTGCTGATAAAGGGCTTATAATTGGAAACATTTAAAGAGGTGACATACTTAAGTATATATGGAAGGATAGGGTAGGTGCTAAGTAGGTTTTCTTGGATTGTGTACTAATTGCTGAGTATGCAAAGGAGAAAAATCTTGGATGTGAAGTTGCTGAGTGGCAGCTGATGATTACCTGGTGAAGGCTAAGGTGAAGGTTTCTAGAGGCTTTAAGAAAAGAAATTAAACAGGTGGGAAGGGGGTGGTGAAAATGAGTGAGCTTGTAAAAGAGGTGTGAGAAGAGATACCAGGAAAGATTGAGTGTAGAAGGGCAAAAGGTGAGAGTAAATGAAACTAAAGGAGTGGGTGAGGAATGTAAAGTGTTTAAAAAAGCGGTGCTGACATGTTCAAATGAAGTGTGTAGCATGCAGGTGGAAGATGGACATAAAAGAGGGTAGTGAGTAGTGGGATGATGAAGTTAAGTTGTGAGTGAGGGAGAAAAGAGAGATGTGTGGGTGTTACTAGCAGGAAAGTTGTGTGATTGAGAGATGTGCAAGAGAAAGTGGTAGGAGGCAAATGAGGAAGCAGTAGCAGGCAGGGACTGGGTGAAGAGATGGATTGAGTACTTTGAGGGATTGTTGAATGTGTGAAATATCTTGGTGTAGCTTTCGTTTTAAACTCTGGATCTCTTCATTACTGATTTTCTTTATTATTCACTCAAATATACAGTATAGAAAATTATAATGATTTCCAAATTTTCTAGTTTTACAGGTTATAATTTCGAAATTGAGATTATTCTTAGAATGAATTTATTTCTTTATGGATGAAAATGTTTCACATATCTTTTCTGTATTCTGGACTGAAAAGTGAAAGTAGCATGTAACATTTTATTATGAAAAAAACAGAAAATATTCATATGAATCTAAAATGGAATGGGTATACACGTAGAGTTTTAAACGTCATCTTTCAGAATACAAAGAATGGGAAGTCTTATAAAAGAGAACGATACATAATAGGAAGTAGATAGAACATGAACATCCATGCAATATCCATTAAAATGTTAAATATTACTGATATTGGGATTTAACAGGAGTGTGGTATCTCTGTCTTAGAAAGATTTTCACAAAAACAGCATATTCAAAACATAGAATAAATTTATTCTCTGACAACATTTACAGATGACAAATTTCATAAATTATTAAAATCTACCAACTATACGAGCTTGGATCTCTCACTAGTATGCCTGGTAGCTAAACAGAAAGTGACTAAATTGAGTTAGTTGCAGAGGTATTTGAATAATGCACTATTTTAATGTATCAATATTCAGATCAATCCAATCCACTGTACAATATATGGTACAGCCAGTGCCTGGGTAGACTACAATGTATTCCACCTTCACAGAAGGTGTCAGTAATTGTACTGGAAGAAATGCAGATTTACAAGGCACAATCATCAGTCAAGTAAATACAAGGTTACTTTTAAAGTCCACATGACTCATAACTCTTACAGTATCCTGATAAAACCTGCATACTACAGATGAAGTTCAGTACTACAGTACCAAACTGGATTAAGAGGTAGTATTAAAAAAAAGAAATGTCCAGATTTTCTACAAGTGCAAGCAGACTTCAGTATACAGATCCTACCTATTGAGCAAAGTTTTTCCACTGCCCAGTGACACATGGATGAAACAAAAAGAATATCAAGATTTAAATTTAATAAACTATTTATTGTAAAGTTTAACAGCTGTAATGCTTTAAGACATGAGGTCTGATCATGGTTACTGAATAGATTTTGCGCTGTTGTTCTTAATGGATACCAGATTATACTGTATTTTTTTCTTTTATAAAGGTCCTAACCAAGTTCACTCCTCACCATGGAAGGTGTGATTGCATCTGTTGATATATAGATGTTACTTAAAATTTTAATGAGTGAATTTCAAGCTTTCTTCCAAACAGGTTGAATTTAGTAATTAACAACAAGACAAGGCACTACCAGACTCCACTTGCTTGTGGTTATGCCATAAGTGAAAAGTCACCTTCAGCAATATTGTATTATTGGAGAAAAATCTTATCAAAGAGCTTCTCACTCCAAAGGAATCCTTCCTTTCCCTGCTTCTGATTGTAGTGCAGCCTTGAAGCTGCAGGAGCCCCTAGAAAGGGGATTCTGATGTTAAATGACAATAATAATAATAAAATTAAAAAGACAAAATACTAAAAAATGTAGTTTTTATATCTGAATTGGCTTCACACAATTTGGAATTAGTTGCATTATCAGAAACTATGTTTTGTTTCATTGGTGATTGGTAGTGCTAAATAATGTATTTACCCTTTTAACCAGGATATAAATGTCAGTGACCGTGTAAGACTAAAAAGATACATAAATATAAAATCAAACACGAGAGTAATTAAATGCTTAGTGAATTAATATATTATTTCAATAATTTATTTCAATTAAAATCAAATTCACAATCATATGCAAATCATAAAAATACATGTATCGTGGTGTCAATAATATTCCACAAGCCAATAAGATATAAACAAAACTATCAGCCACATTAAGAAAATTTAAAATGACCAGGATAATTATTTTGTAACATGCTTAGCTTCACTGCTTCACATGTGATATCTTAATAATTTTTAAACTTTCTTTATGGTTTAACCTGAAGACTAGATAAGATTAGGCTAATCATATAATCATTCTTGGGATGGACTTCTGCTGTTCCTCAAAAATATGGTTGTTGATGATATGGCTCTGGCTGGAGATGGTCGGCAATTTTCCCGTTCCTCAGATTTTTCTATTCTGCCACTTGCAGGTGGACTTGTCTCACGGCTAGAACATTCATTTTCACCATCAGAGGCACTAATTAGCTTTAGTGTGTAAGATGCATTGGAAGTTGTGATGTCCTCAGATGTAGTGGTATCCTTTGCTGTTGTAGTGTTTCTGATTGAGGTGGTGTCTTTGATTGCATTTATTTTTGTTTTCGTGGTATTGTTTGCACTTGTGGTATCTTCCCCTGTTCTGTTATGTTCACATGAGTTAATGTTTTCATTTCTGGAAGTCATGGATTCTTCCACAGAATTTGTATCCAGTACAGGAGAGTTTTCCTTAGTTTTTAGGGTTGGAGAGCCCTCAGCCACTGCACTGTTGGGGTCTGCACCAACAGACTGTCTTGTATCCTTAACACTGATTGTTTTATCAGATGACATGGAATCTCTCTTATCCTTTTTTCCCTTAGTACTACGGGATTTTGACTCTTGAGAGATTGCTGATGGTTTGAGTCTGCCATGGCGTGCACGCTTCATGGTAGCTAAAATGCTCTTCATCTCTTGTACTGCATCAACTGGCTTCTCTTTCACCTCAGGATCTGTCTTCTTGTTAAGACTTCCAGAGGTAAAGGGTTTTGTTGCTTTAAGCTTAACTCCTCCTTGCTTAATCTGATTGATGAGGTCATCCATACCACGCCCTCCTTTACTCCCAGAATCTGTGGATTATACAATAACTGTATCAATCTAATTATCTATATCTCTGATGCCCATCCCCTCTGGGAACTCCCATAAAGGGGGTGGCCAGGGATAAAGAGTCTCCACTTATACCTGCTTGTTTGATGTAGCTACTGTGGTGGTGGGGTGTTGTGATGTGAATGTAAGGTTTTTCGCACATGAAAGGACCTGGACCTTCATGCTGAGATTTGCCTGAGGTAATGGGAGATCATGTAGGAAGAGACTGAAGAAAGTTATGAACAAAACAGCTCCTTGGGGGAACTACATAGTGGAGTTTAAGTGTTTAACAGGGGAAGCCATACTGTGTATAATAAACTCTTATTGAAGGTCTCGACATACTTATAAGGAACTTACCTGAACCATCTGCTTCCTTAACTTTCTTGTTTTGTTTGGAAGCACCAATCAGAGTAGCTAATGTGGTCACAGCATTGGCTGGTGGTGGAGGCGGAGGTGGAGGAGGAGCAGGACCTGCAAGAGGAAGCGGTGGTGGTGGAGGAGGAGGAGGTGGTGGCGGTGGTGGTGGTGGTGGAGGTGGTGGTGGTGGAGGAGGAGCAGAGACAGGTGGTGGGGAAGGAGTAGGTCCCCGTGGATGAAACTCAAGTGCGACACAAGTCCTGCTGAGTGATGAAGGCTCTGACACCCACGGTAATTTGCTTTGAGTGGGAGTATTGGAACTCTCTTGGAGTGACTTCAGTTGCTCTTGTTGCTCTTCAACTACAAAGACAAGACTAGTTATAGCTAGAAATAATTTCATAAGGAGCTAACTACTTAATATTTGGGAGCACTGCATAAAAGCAAATGCACAATTCTACTTGTCTTCTGAAAATCAAACTTAAGAAAGTTATGGATTAAATGATTTTTTGGAATTTACAAGTTCCAGAACCTAATGGGTATTCAGCCCTTTATAGCATGAAAAATATATATGTAAAAACTTGAATTATTTAAATAAAATTATATATCAGCTTCCTTTAAAAAAATTCACCTGTCTGTTTACATTAACATTACTGACTAAAATTTCTCCAATACCAAAACCACACCTTTCTATCCACAACCAGGCCCCATAAACCTTACTTATACATGAATTTCAATTTTATCTGCATATACATAAAAGCTGCATATGCCAAATGTTTAAACTATAAAAACATGAAAAATGAAGACCTTCAGCAAGCATAGTTATGGAGAAAAGTAACCATAAAAGGAAGATAAAACAATTAAAAGATATAAAGAGAAGCTCTAGCGTAAGAATTAATGACAATCTATGTATGACAGTCCTGTGGCTGAAAATGTTTGTAAAATTAACAAATGAGGATGACCAGTATCTATGGCCACAGAAATTAGTCAAAAATGGAAGAAGATTTTCCCCTTTTCCAATACTACTACTTTCTTAGGTAAATAATGCTAAGTGATGAGATACATTCTTTAACATATAAACCATATTTACACAAATACTTCAATAATGAAACTGTAGCTATTTGGGTATTTATACTAACCTTTTCTACGAAGATGTTTAATTTCAGTGTCTGCTTCATTTGCTTTAAGTTCGTGACCTCTTCCCTCTTCCTCCAATAACGATATTCGCTCTCTCAGGAGTTCAACCTCAGCAGCTTTTTCTCCAGATTCATAAGACAATAATTCAGCCTGTGTGGTGATAATGCAATTAACATTGGAATAGGCAGGCTACCTTTTTCTAATATTGAACTGACGGATAAAGTAATATGTTTTATATCAAAGTCTTGATACAGCTGATGTGGTAAGTAACATTTGCTATCCAGTGTTTTCACTAATAATGTACAGAGAAAGGTTGTGAATGGTAATAGGGAACAGGAGCAACAATGTACAGGAAGTTAAGCATAAAAAAAGCTGAAAATAATGTAAATGATACAGTTACAGTGAGGGACATAGCATAACAATTAGAATATGCAAAGTGAGTCAAGAGGGATGGAAACAAAAAGGAAAAAAAAAATTATAGAAATGATTATTAAGTGAGGAGTGCTCATCCTCCTCAAAGGCTAAGTCTGGGGTGCCTGAACATGTGTGGATAGGTAGTATGCATGAGGAAAGGAACCTGTATGTTTTTATCATGCCTGAAACAAAGCTCAAAGGTAAGAAGGAAAAATAGTTTGGGAATGTCATGGGGATAAAGTCAAGGGTTAGTGTGTGGATGAGAGCCAGGGAATTGTAGCACTGTTGCTGAAGCAGGTATTGTGGGAATGTGTGGATGAGTGTGAGGAAATAAGGTCCAGACTGATGTGGGTAAAAATAAAAGTGGATTACAAGACATGGGCGATTATAAGTGCTTATGCACCTGGCCATGAGAAGAAAGATGAAGAGAGGTGAGTGTTTTTGGTGCATTTTGATGCCAGAGACAGTATATTAGTGATGAGTGATTTAAATGTAAAAGTGTGTAATGTGGCAGTTGAAGGTACATTTAATGCATCCTCTGTGCACTGCAGTTATTTAGTCTTGTAAAAAAGCAATTCTCCATGAATTTAGGAGGATACGCCTTGAACAAGATGTTAGCAAGGTCACAGAAATGACCTGGTGGGGACCAACAGTGAACAAATAGCAAGTATCATCCTACCAGCTCTGCTAAGAAGTGAGCATACACCCTAACTTCATGAGTTCTAAAGTCAAAGCATTATCCACTCTACCACATTAATCATACATATAACAGTAATTTGACAATAATTAGGGAAAATTTCTGAAGTTCATGCAGATAAAGGTCTACAGACAGTCCCATGCCAACCACATGAAATGGAAACTACCTTCAGTTTATCCATGGCTTGTTTATGTTCCTCTTCTTGTGTGTGAAGCTGCTGGGTTAGGCTATGTACTTCCTCCAGGGCCATACGCAGCCTCTCATCCCCCATTACATCTGCTAGTGCAACAGCACTCTGACGAGCTAGTGCAGCCTGCTCACTACGTGCCTGTTAAAAGGACAGATACATTATATGATATTTTAAATATATGCATCTCATTATATTTTTTATAATGAACCTAAGTAAAATCTTTCCTAACTAGTTCCTTTATTTATACTTCTACCTCATATTTTCATATATTAATGTAACTTTCTGATTAATCTTTGTATTAAATCTCTTATAAAGCAAAAGGATGACTCATGCAGATCCTATTTCATATTATAATATTGACATATCACCAAATTCCTCCATTGATGTAACCATATTCACAAACATTTTCCCTTACTCTTTCCCTATATACTGTCCCTCATCTAAATCTGTATCAGCTATCACTCACCTCATTAGTACATTGTCGTATACTTTATCACATGCTTCCTTCAAAGTATCATAGCTCCCCACTCTCATTTATATCATTATGCACTCTGTGTTGCATCTCTAATCTTCTAGAGAATCTTGTTTCACCACATTGCAAGGTAAACAACTATTTTATTATTTACTATCAATGTGTCATCTGTTTATTGATTTTTGAAGAGCCGAGTCTCAGGGCAATAGATCTAACATCAGAAATGAGAAATTTCTTGGGGGGGGGGGGGAGAGAAAGAGAGAGAGAGAGAATGACTTTCCACATCCAGTGAATGCAATAGCTCTCTCCCCATCCTGCAGTCTTAAGTGAAATCCCCAGAAGTTGGAGTGGGCTTTGAAAATTGGGAAAAAGTGTAGTTAACCCTTCAACAGCAGCTGACATCAGTCAGTGTTCTTGTTGGAAACAGCAGCTGACATCAATTGACATGCTAACTTTTCCTGTTTATTTTTGAATGTTCGGTTGACTTATCTACAAAAGCCATAGAAGTCTCTTCCATCACCAGAAAAGTGCAGGAAAAATTTCTGCTCAGTCACCATTATAACTGCAAGGTCATCCACCTGGAGCTTATCTGTATACAGTGACCATGCAGAAAATAAAGGTAGATTGCTGGATGACTTAAGTTATAAGAAGAAACAAATATGAATGATATCAGTTGGTGAAGAAAGTGAAGAAGAATAATATGAGATATATGAAGGAGCAGTATTTGCTTGGTCCTGACAACTTTGACGGAGTTCATCGGTGAAAGGTTAAGTCTTACCTTTGCTGCTTCTGTAGCAGCTGTGTTGGCCCGAGCAGCCTCTGAACGTAGCTGAGCTTGAAGAGCTTCTACTTCATCTAGAACTAAGACTGACACACGTCCCATTCTTCGCTCAACTGCTTCAAGTTCTGATATCCTTCTCTGAAAGTAATTTTAAGCTGTATATTTTGTATATGCTGCCTCGACATGAAAAAAAGAGATGTCTTGACAGCTTCTTTACATACACACATGCTTTTGTAAAGATGCTAATCTTCACAAGAGAAGGCAATAGTGACTAAGGGACTTTAACTCTCTTGTCAGACTTGTATAATTACTCACATGTAAAAAATGTACAAAACATATCTGTTTAGAATGCAACCTGCACAAATTTATTTGTACATAATTTGTATAAAAAGGTACACATTTGTGTATATGTCTATATATATTTTTGTGTATGTATATACTGCATATACTTTCCTGTCCCAGGAACCCCTTCTATGGAGCTCCCACAGTGGGACCAATGTTCAAAAAGTGTGGTGATTTATATTTGTCTGTGTAAGGTGAGAGTAGGATAGGTAAGGAGAAAGTATACTATGTCTTCAGTATGAGAGGTATATTTTGGCCATGACAAAGCCTGTGAAATGTTGAATCTATGTTTGTCGTGTTGTACAGAGATGAGTGGTGTCCAGAGCATAAAAACACAAGTGTCACTTGTACATGCTTTAGGGGAGTGTAGTTTTAGATGGGTTTATTCTTGTTGGGCATAATTTAACACTGGGTTCTTAAGTGCCTGCTGGGTCATTACTCACATTTTACTTTTCCAAAAGAAGGAACAGAAAGGCGGCAAAGTGAGGATTTTTCCTTCAAAGGCCCTGTCATCTGTTCATTATGCTACCTTGCTGTGGTTTCAGTGCATTACACATGACAGCTAGAGACTGAGTGTGAGCGAATGTGGCCTTTTCATCTGTCTCCTGG
>JAYMFT010069731.1:0-14623 GCA_038088735.1 Panulirus argus
ATATATATATATATATATATATATATATATATATATATATATATATATATATATATATATATATATATTATTTACTTATCTAGTTATTAATCTATTTATACGAATATTGTGCATATGAAAGCGCACTTTCATAGAACTCCTAATGTCCTGCAACAATAAGGATTCGAACCTCGTATCATTAACGTAGTAGCTGGGTACGCTGACCATTCGGCTATGCTGCCCATAATAGGTTAAAATGACTATTCCATTATTAGTAATCGACTACCCTTCATCTCAAGGTCATTTGCACTACAATTGTGTTCATATACCTCCACGTTGTGACAGTAAGTTCTGTAAATTGCTGCCTGCTGGGTAATGTGAACCTATCAGAATTTGACCAGTCTAGACCCCGTTGCCCACCACCTGGTTAATGCATGAATTTGCCTCGCTCATATGACACGCGGCCGTGCATCGATCTGGTTATATAAAAGCTACAGACCGCCGCTGTGAGTCGCGCGCAGGACGCTCAGGATCACAGGGAAGCAGAAGAGCAGTCAATGCCGTCGGCGGCGGGTAGAGTGTCGCGCTGCCATGGGTTACCAGTGAAGCCCACGAGCAGGGCATGAGCGATGCCAGGAGGTCGCCCCGAGCCTTATGTTGTGTGGCCGAAAGCTGACCTGGGCTGCTATACCACAAGTGGGTTTAAGATCCCTTTTTTTCGAGTATTTCCTCATGTTAGTATCATACTAGGAATGATAACGAGTTAGTCTTGCATAATTGCCCTAATGACTGTACTTGTCAGACTACCTTTTGGCTTTCCACAATACCCTGAAAGAGAAAGGTATTAATATATCATCTCATTATGTGATTCACCTCTCCATAATGAACATAATGAGACCTATCGCCAGACTCTTTCAGACGGTATTTGTATGACCAGTATTATAAACCAAATGAGTTAGTTCATCAACCCCCCACCCGACCTCAGCCACGGTTCATTTGACTAGTAAAATTAACATACTGAGTTGGTTCATTATTCCCGCACACCCACAAATATGATTCATAAATGAAACAAAGCTAAACCTTGTGATCATTGCGCTAGCAACACAGTACTGACGTGGCACCAGCTTTGCATGTACCATCATGACATCAGCAACGCTGTATTGATCACCAGCTTAGCAAGTGTCATCATGACATCAGCAAAACTGTATTGATTACAAGTTTTACAAGTGTCGTCATGACATCAGCAACACTGTATTGATCACCTGTTTTGCAAAAGTCGTCATAACATCAGCAACTTTGTACTGATCACCAGCTTTACAAGTGTCATCATGATGTCAGCAACACTGTGTTGATCACAAGCTTTACAAGCGTCACCAATAATCCAGGAGCACACTAATATACACAAGTTTGACAGGTCTCTGTTGCAGCTGTGTTATAATAATGAAGTTAACCAAAACAGTAATTAGTCATGTTCAGTTAACCTATTGCCGGCGAGACACAGCTGGAGCTGTTATTCTGTACATCACATTACCAACTGACATCATACATGGCCTCCAATAGCGTCCAGGGGCTGACAGATGGGTAGACCAGATGGTGTGTCATGGACTGCCTCACCACAGCTGCTGCCATGATGATGGTGAGGTCATGGTAGATAGTGGACTGCTTCACCACATGTGGAACCATGATAATGGTTGGGTTATGGTGGACACATCTGGTGCGTAATGGTGTGCTTCACCACTCTTGGTGAAGTCATGTTGGGTAGTCTAAATGGAGAGTAATGGACAACAGTGTTCCTCCATATATGGGTACATGATAACGGTGAGGCCACTGTAGGTAGACCAAACAGTGGACAACTGTTGCTTCGCCATACTCTATGATACGGTGTTTCTGGACAACTATATCGTTTTGCGTCCACAGGAGTGGAATACAGTGAACTGAATGAGCAATATGTGCCTTTTGTGAAAGATGTTGGGCTGAGTGTGATGACTGTTCACTGATATTAGACTTAACGAGGTATACTGCTACTTCTTCCTTCGGGCTGCCTCGTGATGACCTCTCCCATCCACAGAACATCCCCTCTTTGGCAACATGAGGGCATTTCGCCCCTGCTCGTCATTGTCCTTTGTGGCAAAGACTGATTCCACCAAGTAAGGAAGATGAATATAGAAAGTAAGAAAGAAAGAGCTTGAGTGGGTCGCTTTTGGAGAAGATTGAGACCTGAAAAGGGCAGGTGATGACAGGGAAGCCAAGGGAGAGAGAAGAGGGAAGATGATGGGTAGGGGTTGAACTTGGATCAAGCCAAGAATAGAGAAGACAGAAGTATTTGAGGTGGAAGAGGAGAGAGTGGAGGGATCGAGACAGAATAGTGGAACGGGTAGCTCCTCCCTTTAATACATCAGATGGCAAAGAATACAGAAAAAGCTATGAAGGAGCACTATGTAGTATGGAGACTGTAATGACATGGAAATTTTATACGAAAATGTGAAAGGAAAACGCATTCTGGTGTAGATCCAGCCACCAGTTACTCTACGGGCGACACTCAGATCCAAGAAGAGAAAAAATGATATTTGTAGATATCATATCGTCTCCCTTATAAGGTTTATTCACGGACAGATAAAGTATTGTTTAGCCGTGATTGAAATACATTAATAGTCTTCGCCCTGACAACTTCTGGTGGAAGGTTATTAGAATGATATATAAGTCTGCAGAAAAAAAAAATTTCTTACTCTTTTATTGTAAAGACGATAAAGGGATCAGATAAAGGAGAGGGAATAAATTCGAGAGAACAGATGGTGGGGCAGAGGATAGAGCAGGTAGGCCAGAGGATGGAATAGGCATAGATTCGAAGTAGCAGACGTTGCATGGGGAAGAAAGCGGAGGAGCAGAAAATGAGGGGAGAGGAGACAAAATTAAATAAGATAGAAAGAGGTCAGTGAATAAAATGAATGAAAGTGAGAGCAGAGAATGAAGGGGTAGAAGATGGAAGGGGCAGAGAATGATGGATGGAGCAAAAGATAAAGGAGAGAGAGGTTGACAGGGGAGGGGGGAGAGAGAAAGAGGATGCAGAGAAGAGAGAACACAGGGAAAGGTGGGAGAAAAAACTGGAGGAGGCACAGGGTGGAGAAGGCATAGGGCGGAAGGTGCAGTAGGTGGAGTGTGGACGAGACGAGGGGTTTGGGGTGTGGAGTGTTGGGGGGAAACAGAGAGTGCAGGCGTCAGGGAGTAAGAAGCCGGAGAGTGTGGGTAGAGAACACTGGCGGGGACGTCGAAGGAAGAGACAGAGAACATAAGAAGTCAACCTTTAAGCGAAAAAGAGTGAGAATCTCATTTTGGTTTATACAGTAGCACGTGGCAGGCAACCAACGACTAGGGCGGCGCTAACGCCTTGGTATCAAGAGGGATTGTAACTGTGGGGAAGTGAGCCAGAAGGGCGTTGTTTGTCGCGTTTCCCCTTCCTGGCCAATTTTCACCTTTTTTTTCTCTTTCTGTCTCGTGTGTATGTGGGTTACTGGTTTCAAGTATAACGTACGGTACCCTAAAACCTTGGCTAGAAATTGAAGTGCCTGTCCCCCAAATTTTGGGCTTCATGCTACATAAAGCAGTATTAAGTCTGAACTTTGAAAGGTGGCCTTTGTTGGCCTTTAAAGCTAGGCTCTGGTACCCTTAGATATTAGACCAGGGTTACTTATACAGCAGTAGCCAGTCCTGGACCAGGGTTATCTGTTCAGCAGTAGCCAGGGTTTGGGAAAATGAATATGTGCTCTCCATTTGGACTTGGCATAACCTCTGCTTCACAAGTCTGGCACTTAACAGTTATTACTAAGGTAATGGTACTTCTAGAATCATCATTATTACAATGATAAGGATATTTCAGATGGCGTTGGTCATTGCCTAATGTCATTTACTTTTGTTAAAACTAAAAACTGTGGGGACACTTTCCAGTACACACAAGCTCAGCAGCTAAGCTTTAGCGCGAAAATTGGTACAGACGATCACTTTCAACTAACGGTTTTATCCAATCACTTTTTTACAAACAGCTTTAAGTGATTACTGGTTTCCCTACACGAACGGGGAAAACTGACATCGTTTCTGGTCATTTTCAGCTAACAGAGTTAATTCCCGTGCTTGTCCCACAGCTGCAACCCTCGATATGTATCGTGTCAGTTTTGATTTTTTCGGAAAAAGACCTAAAACTTGTACTCCTGTTTTCCCGCGAGCAGTCAGAGATACAATATCGCTCCGTGGAAATCATCTAGAGTATAGATGCCCATTACATGCTAATCCGACCTATAAATGAAAACATGGCACAGATCCCCTTGCGGTACTGAAGTCCCATTATGTTGATATCAATTTGATTTCATATGCAAGGAAAAATGGAGATAGATTTTGCTTTTCTTGGGGAAAGTCGGTTAGATACCAAAAGACAAAAGCTACCGGGATACTCTTTCAATAACACCGTCGTGACGGCCAATAACTTAAAGCAGGCCGCAGTGGAGAAGGATAGACTTGTACACTTATCACTTAAGACTTTAAGCTGTAAGTGGGCTTAGCTGTGCACACGACTGGTATGGAGAGCTACAATCCATTTTCGTGTTAGACACAGGGAAGACACAGGTTAAGCTCCTAATCTGGCAATTACGGTATAATGGTATAAGTGGGAATGCACAGGATACCCGGAAGAATGAAAATGTTGAACTTGCTTGTCGATTTGTGTGGTGAAATAGACCTGGTGACTGGGGATCCTTGGTTTGAAAAAAGATGCATGAGTAAGTTTATGTGAGTTAGTGGGCTTTGGGTCAACCGGGGTTATTATGAGATTAAATGCTAACTGACAGGCGTGCAAAACAGAGTTGTTGGATGTGAACATGCTCATAGGGGTAACAGGAGAAATTTGATGATAGGCAAAAAAGAAGTGGAAAAGTGATGGAGTGACTGTTCTTGGGGACTGGTGAATGTGCTAGACGAGAGGGTGCGGGTTATAAGGTGTTGTGGGATGAAGTGGTATGTGCAGTGAGAGTCATACCAAGTGATTTGGTGAAACGACAGGATGTTGTGAAAGCCCTGCGTGCGATGAAGTGTGGCACAATTGCAGGGGTAGATGGGATCTATCTGAGCCCCTTAAAGAAGGAGTTGACAGTATGCTGACTGTTCAGCAATGTTTTTAAGTGTATGTATGGTGTAAGATGAGAGGCCTGAGGACTGGCAGAATGCATTTATAGACCCCTTATATAAAGGTGGAAGAGACAAAAGTGAATGCTCGAATCACAGATATTTAAGTTTGATGGGTATCCCTGGTAGGTTGCGACCAGCATGCATGATGGTTGTATATACAGAGCGTCACACATACCACCCACCGCACAAGATCAATACTAGTTTCACTAGTACAAACCATCTTTGATATTTCTGGTCTTCAACACTTCATTAGTAGATCTGTCTATTCTTTCCTCATCTGCTTCGTACTTCTCGCTATCATCCGTAGTGTACAATATCTAAACCAACTTTTCATTTGCCATATACTTTGCACGGCCATACACTCCTGCAATGCACTCGTTTTGCTCAACTGACTTTCGAATGGATTATCTGCATTACATATTTTCTCGCCTTCACTGTTTACTTTATTTTCTTATCTTCTACTTACACACACATTTGCCATTTTTAGCGATTCCTTCTGTAAACTCTCCATGCCTGAAAAGAATAGAGTTTCCCAGCCATGGCTATGAGTTGCAGCAATTACTTTAGCACGCTCTATACATAAACGTTTACTGAAGCTGTCAGTGCACTTCAAACTCTTCCCCAGTGTTATACTCTACTTATTATTCTGACAAGGACGACATATCATAGTGTTAGATATCAACTCCATAAGCCCTCTGCCGAAGCTCCTTTCATGTATTCTCGAGAAGTTTGAGAGACGGAAAGAAAAGATCGAGTGGAATCCGATACCTTTGGCCGCATACTCAAACATTTTGTCGCAGAACAAAGTTAAATGTCATGGAGGCTCAAGGTTCTCAGTACCAACCTTAAACTTTTTAACTTGAAAACATTACAGAATATTTAACTTTTTTGTACATATGCCCGAGCAGCTTCCACAGCTGTAACATCTTACGGTAGTTCTTGATTTTTAAGATAATGAGGAGCATAAAAAATCAGTTTTTGATAAATGAATGAATCCTGTTTATACAAATATGACGAGTACTCATTAACCTTTAACCCGTGCAACAGTAGACAACGGGTGTGCCATAAGCAATTATAAAAAAGAGTCTTGCTTCATAAATACGTTGATGTTTATAGGGCGTAACCCTCTGCTTTGTGAGATATTAAAGGAAAAAAATACTGAAAAATAACACCACCTTTAATCTGTACCCTGATAGTCAACGTAAATTACTTTTCTCATGTTCGCCAAATGATATCATCACAGAGAACTGGAGTCAACCCCTCCGGTCACGCTGCTGCCCACGTTACTTACTGATTCACGTAGACCCTCTCTCACCCTGCAGCATAGTAAACGGTAAATATTCTAACCCTGACGAACTACTTTTCGCTGCTGTACGGTAGACTTTATTCATCCCCGGTATATATAGAGAGAAGGTTGTATGCTATGTATATATCGTAGTTTCAAAATGTGGGACTTGTGATTTCTGTAAACCTGTATCTCCATGATCATAAGCGAATTCCTTGCTTTAAGTCTGTGCTAGGCAGAAGAATATAGATAATTCTCTCACATATATGATTTTAAGGTCCCTTTAGATAGCATATAAAGAGACCTAAACAACATATATTGTTCTTTTGGAACAAATACATATCACTCTAGCCCAGTGATGTGGACATTTACACATGTAGAAATACTTCTCCATAGGTTGACGTTGACTCTCGTCTCTTCGGGCTGAAAGACCGATGATTATGAGATTTAAAATTTGGAATAACTTTGATTCTTTACTATATGATAATGCTGTTTTTAAACCTTAAACGAAGGGGCTTTACTGGTTTTAGCAATAATTTTCACTGGGTAGTCTTTCCGGCTATATTGCTCGCAAATCTTGTTCTTTACAGAGTTTCTCTTGGACCGCTGACTCTCTCTCTACCTCTCATGTCTCAATCTTTAGTTCCAAAGATACAAGGTTAGTATTACTGTCTTCTCGAGGATTTCGGCACGGTAGATTACCGTGTCCTTCGGGTTATAGCCGTCGGTCGGCCAGATAATAGCTTCAATAAAGCCACGTTATAGTTATCGCATAGGCGTGTTGTGGCACTAACAGCAGGAGTAGGTGGGCCATTTGTCCTAATTCTCAGTAGAACACGGTGACCAGGCATAACGAGAGAAGCTTCACAGTACTGGGATGCAAGGGTTACTCTGTTCTTTAGTACAAGTTGTACATGACTCACTCATTACACCACACTAAGCAAAAATTAAATGAGTGTCTACGAATACAAACAACACGAGACCTAAATTGAGTGGATTACATACGTTTCGAATGAAGCTGGAGTTTTCATCAAAGCTTTAAGAGCCTACGACAGTTTTACGACAGAAGAAATATTGACAATTGTTGATAACATGTAAGCTATGTAACAACTGCGGATCATATTACGCCTCTGTGTGCCCACCCAAGGCCTCTAGCACTAGTTACCGCTGCACCTGCATGTACTGGGCACCAGTTAGCAGTTGGCACCAGTTATCACAGCGCTTACAGGTACTTGCTTCTAGCTGACCCTTGGCAACGGTTATCATAGTACCTGCAGGTACTAAGCTACAGTTGACCGTTGGCACTAGTTGCCACAGCACCTGCAGGTACTAGGTTTCAGCTGTATGTTAGCGTTAGTTGCCATAGTGTCTGCAGGTATGAGCTGCGGCTGACTGTTGGCACCAGTCAACACAACGATGCCTGGTTAAGATTAGCTGTTGGCACCAGATACGCAATACCTGCAGGTGATAGGCTCCACCTGGCCGTTGGCATTAGTCACCTCAGCGCTTGTTGCTAATGGGTTAAAGTTGCCTATTGGCACCAGATACCATAATACCTGCAGGTACTGGATTCCAGCCGTCCGTTGACACCAGTTACCTGCAGGTAATGGGTTCAGGTAACCGTGAGCATAAGTTCCACAATACCTGCAGGTAATGAGCT
This sequence comes from Panulirus argus, assembly GCA_038088735.1. Classification (NCBI taxonomy): domain Eukaryota; kingdom Metazoa; phylum Arthropoda; class Malacostraca; order Decapoda; family Palinuridae; genus Panulirus; species Panulirus argus. The sequence goes on from JAYMFT010069731.1 coordinate 8,097, forward strand.
CCAGCAAGGTAATACGGTGTAGTGTTATTACAGTTACGTCTGGCGCCAGCCAAGATTCAGCCACGCCAAGACCTGGGATGTGACCTAAACTGCTGGTAACCTCAGGGAAAGGTGGTGATGTGTTGGTGTGGCCTGGATCCTGTAATCACAGAGCTGACGAGAATTACAGAGAAATAAAAAGGTTTTCATTATGAGTAATCACAAAGTCTATCGTAATTGCATAATATCTGGTGGAGTCTAAATGCCATATGAAAGAAATCAGGCGACTGTTAAAGTTTTCTTCATTTTTTTTTCTTCATGCCTCTGGAATGTAGAAGATAGTATCCTGTAGAAGATACAGAGAATATATATATATATATATATATATATATATATATATATATATATATATATATATATTTTTTTTTTTTTTTTCCATACTTTTTTTTTGTCTTTTTCTACATTAGCGAGGTAGTGCCAGGAGCAGACGAAGAAAGGTCTCCATTCGCCCACATCCATTCTCTAGCTGTCATTTGTAATGCACCGAAACCACAGCTCTTTATCTACATCGAGGCCCCACAGACCTTTACATGGTTTCTTCCGGCAGCTTCAGATGCCCTGGTTCAGTCCATTGACAGTATGTCGACCCCTGTTTACCACATCGTTCCTGGTCACATAACCCTTGCACTCCATTTCACCCGCCTGCATGTTCAGGCCAATCTTTTTCACTCCATCCTTCCATCGCCAGTTTAGTTCTCCTTGCTCCTCCCCTTCTGACACATATGCCCTCTTTTTCAACTTCTCACTCATTCTCTCTATATGTCCAAACCATTTCAGCACACCTTTAGCGCTCAACCGCACTCATTTGTTACCACTCCTTTCATACTCTTATTAATTACTCGATCCAACCACCTCATACCACATATTGTCCTCGATATTACACTTCCAGCACATCCACCCTCCTTCGCACATCCTCATCTATAGCTTATGACTCTCATACGTACAACATTGTTAGGAGTACTTTACCTTCAAGCATATCCATTTTTGCGCTCCCAGAAAAAGACCTCTCTTTCAACATTTTCTTCAATACTTCTGGAACCTTCGTCCCCTCACCCACCCTATGACTCACTTCCGTTTCCATGGATCCATTTGCCGCCATGTCCACCACTCCAAGGTATCTAAAACACTTGATTTTCCCCACGCATATAAAAAGTTCGGCCTGCGTCATGGGTATGTGATGTCGTCATGGCTGTTTATTCTAATAATGTATGGGGTGCTGAGAATGATAAATGTGATTGTTTGGAGATAGAGGCGGGTATGCAGTCTGTTAAGGATGGGGTTGGGGATGGAGGTTTGGATGTGCTGTTTGCAGATAATGCGGCTTTAGTGTTGGACTCGAGTGAGAAACTGCAGAAGCTTGTGTCTGAGTTTGAGTGTAAGGCTTGTGTACGAGTTGGAAGAAAGGAGATTAAATGGTTCCCTGTGAAGGATGGTCTGCGTCAGGGATGTGCGATGTCACCATGGCTGTTTAAATTGTTTATTGTTAGGATGATGAGGGAGGTAAATGCAAGACTGTTGAAGAGAGGGACGAGAATGCAGCATGTAGGGGTTAAAGGGGACCTGGGAAGTGAGTCAGCCGTAGTTTGCTGATGACACAGCACCGATGGCAAATTCGAGTGAGAAACTGCAGAATTTGATGACTGAGTTTGGAAGTGTGTGTGAAAGAAAGGAGGAAGTTGAGAGTAAATGTGAATAAAAGCAAGGTTGATAGGTTTAACAGGGCAGAGGGACAGATTAGTTGGGGGTGTGATTTTGAAAGAAGAAAATTAAGAGGATGTGAAGTGTTTTAGATACCTTAGAGTGGACATGGCGGCAAATGAAACCATGGAAGTGGATATGAGTCATAGGGTGAGTGAGGGGGCGAAGGTTTTGGGAGCTTGAAGAATAAGTGGAAAGAGAGGTCGTTAAATGGGAGTGGAAAAATGGGAATGTTTGAAAATATGGTAGTTCCAACAATGTTAGATGGATGCAAGGCTTGGGCTATAGATGAGGATATGCGGAAGAGGGTGGATTTGTCGCAAATTAAATGTTTTAGATCAGCATGTAGTGTGAGATGGTTTGATCGAGTAAATAATAAAAGGGCGAGAAGTGTGATGATAAAAGAGATTGTGGTTGAGAGAGCTAAGGAGAGTGTGCTGAAATGATTTGGGTTTATGGAGAGAATGAATGAGGGGAAAGCTTTACAAAAACATGTATGTGTCAGAAGTAGAGGGGACAAGGAGAAACGGGAGACCAAATTGGAGATGGAAGGATGGAGCGAAAAAAGATTTTGAGTGTTCGGGGCCTGAATATGCAGGAGGATGAAAGTGCTAAACGGAATGGAGTGAATTGGAACTTTGTGTTATACAGGGGTCAACGTGCTGTCAGTGGACTGAATCAGGGCATGTGAAGCGGTCAGGGGAAACCACAGAAAGGTCTGCGGGGCTTCGTTGTGGATAGGGAGCTGTCGTTTCGGTGCATTACACATGACAGCTAAAGAATGGATGTGAACGAATGCGGCCTTTCTTCGTGTGTTCCTGGCGCTACCTCTCTAACTCGGGAGATGGCGGACAGGCATGGAAAAAAAGAAATATATACAAAATCAGTTATGTAACGCATGAAAAACTTATTGAAATTTTGTTGATGACATTTCTGTGCGTGCCAATTTTGGGATGTTTACCTACGCTTCTGGTTGGCTGCTTCTTGGAATTAGATCCGGGGACTCGAGCGTGGGACGGGCGTGTTGCACATCTAATTGGCCACCAGACTCTCCATCGACGCGCTAAATTTAACCCCATGATTACCACGAATTAATAATGATAGTGAGAATGATAATTAGTGATGATAGCGATGTACCGGGTTGAACATGCAAGTAGAAGCTGAAGATATACAGAGAAATAACGACCAGTCAAGACACTGGGGCAGTATCAAGGGGAGAGGGTGTGGATACAAGGCATCCTTACGTAGACAGTAAGTGTTATTTGAAATGTTCACAGTGGTTGGAAGGGGCCTGTTCAATCGGTCTGGACGTGCTCGGATGGGCTCCATTCGGTTATGGTGCCGAACTGCAACTAGGGGGCGAGGGATCTCTGGTGGCAGGAGTCGACGGTAGGGATGATTGCGAATAGTCTCTTTACCGAGCTGTCTGTGACTAAATCCTCTAAAGTACTGCAACTTGACTCCTTGAGTAAGACGACTAGACTCGCTGTACCGAATGGGGTAATATCGATTTCCATAGGTACTTAAGTATTGAAGCACCAGTTTTGTTAGTTTCATATTTTTGTTGAATTTTTTTTAATCTGTGAGTATATCACCTTTTTTGGGTGATAGTATCATAGTTTATAAGAAAGAATTTTGGGTTAGTGTTTGGCTTTCTGTCGTTCATTTTTTTTTTTTCGCTTGATTTGCTCCATTGTACGATACCGCCACACGAATCTGGTTTCAGGTAGTTTGGTTCATCGGTCGATTCATCGTCGGTTGGTTGGTCATTTCGGGCTTTGAGGCCCATCGACTGCCAGGGTCATCTAGGCCGTCAACCTCAAGTTATAACCACCACATGAAAAATCCTTAAACGCTTTCTTCATATGTTTAATATCATTTTAAGGCCAATCGCACTTCATTATGGATACAACCCTTCTTCTTTGTCTTCGTTTTTCCTTATGGTTTACACACAATGGTACTGTTCAGTGCGGTGTGGTTTTCCTTCAAGCTCTTGTCTTTTGAGTAATAAGAACCGGATTCTTTGGTTGATGCACTTCAGATCTGGGCCCGAGTGCTCGGGTTTGGGGAATTTCAACTAAAAATTTGTTCTGGTCTGTGTTCATAAATTTTAGGTTCTGTCCACTTGAATTTTAGCTGAAATGCGTACATCTCTTGGTAGAAATTCCCAGGTTTCGTCGTAGCGCTAAAATGTGAGGTCAAATTGCCTCAATTTTGAGTCGGATTTGTTTTATGTTGAAGCCGTGGCTTAAACTGGAGCACGCCATTTGTACGTATTTGGTTCAGAACGTTACGAGGTTTGAAGCTATTCCCCGTTACATAATTCACCAGACGGGAAGGTGTAGTATAGATTGCTGGAATATTCCCCTCACAGATGTTGAGTTGTTTGTAAGGATAGACAGAGGGAACTGAACCTGCAGGTCCTGCCTTAAGGGGTAAGTTTGATAATGGTAGTATTATGGTTGTTGCTAGTGGTTGTTTGTGTTGACCTGTAAACACTGCCCTGATGTAGTGTTGCTGGTGGTAGTGATGAGATGTAAACATGGTGTTTTTCTTTTTCAGGTGCTCCATGCTGGCCTCATGCTGGATTAACTCATAAGGCAAGTGACCGTCTTCCAATTGGATTCTTTCACCGATATATATATATATATATATATATATATATATATATATATATATATATATATTAACATTTATGCCTCTAATTTTATGTTTGTGTTGTTGTATACATACAGAAAGGTGTTACCGGACTCTGCCTGCTCTAGGTTACACCAAGAGTGAAGAGTCGCCTTCGGCGAGGCTATATCATTGGGTGCACAGTCTCGTCAAAGACTTCTCATTCTGAAGGAGTCTACGTTTCTCTTCTGTTGGAAGTATCACAGCCATGGCCTGCAGGAGGCCATAGAAAGGTCCTGGGTAACACTTGGACTCTATGATAGAAATTGGTCCTGGGGTAGTTATAAACAAACATACACGGAAACACTTGATATTTTGTAGACTTAGTGCATCTTTTCGCACTAAAATCCGAATGGGTCGTGTGGGTCAAATCATAGGTAATGCAAACCACTGTTGTAGGGTGTAACGTTAGGTTGGAAGCCATGGAGTCGGATATATTGGGATGAACGTCAGAAGATCTCCATACCAATAGCTGAGGGATAGACACAGTACATACTGACTTATTTAAGACGAGATTTTTATCGTTAAGCAGGGTTAGCGCATAGTGCTCGCCGCAGCAAGATACAGAGGTACGAAGAATGATGAGTCTTGTCAGTTACGTGTAGTCAGGTTTTATGTGAGGGAAGCGATAAGCGAAGAACACATGGAAGAAGGACAGTTCTGCCAACCACAAAGGTGTCCGTTTCCATCGGAGAGTCAGTATGTGGACGGGGATGCACACCAGAGCACCGAGGCAGGTGGCTGTAAACTGCAGTAGCTTGGTAGAAAGTGAGCCCTGTGCTGTAAGAGGGAGGAGTTGCGTCAAACCTAGACTAGGATATGGTGGCGCAGTAAGATTGGCCAGCAATCACCATGTATTCGTACAAGCAGATTCGGGCCCACAGGACCCTCGTATGCTCGCTCCTGTGAAAGGCAGAGAACGGCGGAATGGCATTGTTCATTGGTATTAGTATAGAAGAAGTATTTCTGACAAGTGTTCCTTCTGCTCTCAGATGCAATAACCATCTTTCTTTCTTTCTCTCTCTCTCTCTCTCTCTCTCTCTCTCTCTCTCTCTTTTTTTTTTTTTTTTTTTTTTTTTTTTTTTGAAGGCTCCAGTCACGGACAAAAGTCCACATCAAGGCTTGTGGGATTGGTAAGCAGAAAATTGATGCGTTCTAAGCGCATCTAGTTACTGTCGATGCATCAGATGACAGTGTACGTGGGCGACGAACTTAAGAAAGCTGGGTGGTTAGTTGTGAGATGGTGTCACAAATACAGAGAGAGGCAAGTCCCCGCAACAGACTTCGGCCATATTCAGGCTCTCATGCTGGGTACTAAACAGACTCGAAGAGGAAAAGTGATATTTCTCATTAGTTATGGACACAAATTTATACCTGAGATGAGCCCACCTGCAGAGCGACGGAACGACCTTTCAGTAGGATGTTACGACCCCCCTGAGGCGACTGTACGACCGTCAGGTTCTTGTGATGGCCAGGTTGTCGCCCTAGGGTCGTTCTGTGGTGATCAAGGGTCGTGCCGGTAGCCCCAGAGGTCAGGAGAGTCAAGCAGGTGGGAGTGAGTGTAGGAAGATGGCGCGTGGGTGACACGGGTGCCGGTAACCATGGCTGCCGTACGAGAGCGTAATGACTTGTCCTGGCTGGCGCCAAGGCCGCCCACCAGCTCATGGCCAGCCCCACCACCAAACCGTTGGCCAGCCCACCCACCAGCTGGGGGCCAGCCCACCCACCACTTGCCGCCCACCACCCATCGGCTGCTGCCCACCATCCATCAGGCACCCAAAGGGACTTCACAACGTCTCCACTTCCTTGGCATGTGAGAGACGCTGATCCCTCGGCCCCCCCCCCCCACTCACCTGGCGCCCTGGGAGGTCACTGACCCGCGACATCCCCCCCCCCTTCCCCCCACTCACCCTGCGCTTAAGAGACAGCGATCGGGAATGTCCCCGCTTAACATGTCTCACTTGAGGGACTCTTCACCATAATCCTCCTGGCCTAGGCAGCTCTTGAGCGCCCCTGCTCTCTCTCTCTCTCTCTCTCTCTGTATATATATATTATATATATATATATATATATATATATATATATATATATATATATATATATATATATATATA
>JAYMFT010069742.1:0-14623 GCA_038088735.1 Panulirus argus
ATGTAAACCACGTCGACCCATACGCCTGTGGGTGGAGCCTGTACGCTACGTCATTGGCCCTAAACAAAGAAAACGTGCTGGTGGTACGGGGCTAACGAAAACGTAGATTCACCTCCACTTTCTCACACGCTTCCCATACCTTTCTTCACAGTGTCCATACTGATGGGAGGGAGGGACGTACTCACTCAGGCAAGGTCTTGAATCAACTGAGGGTTAGGAGCAGCGTGACGTCACAAGTCGGCCTGTGTGGTCGGATCCGTTTTATGGAGTCAAAGTGGGTCGACTTAGTATATAAAGGCTTCAGGCGGGGACTACCTTGCCTCAACCCACCTTCCCTCCCTTAGATATCATCTCTACACGACTATTCTGCGTGCAGTTGACGTACTTGGTAGGGAGACAGAAGGCGAACTGACATCTGGATGCGTACCAACCCACACGTCGACAGGTTTTAGGGGGATTCGAACGACCCGCGAAGCGTCGAAACCCGAACGAACCTCGTAACTACAAGCAGTGGTTGTTAGCTACTACCATTTGTGAACCGCATGGTTATCACATCGGCTAATGATGTGGATATGTTGTATTATGCTCACGTATAATCACAATAACATACGATAAGAACGGGTTTAATTTGTGTGTGTGTGTGTGTGTGTGAAACTGTAATACAGTAGAAGGATCAATTCTTGACTTGCACTTCCCCGTCTGTCTATCTCCGCTGTCAACCCACGCTCACTCCATCTGCTCAGTGCAGTATGACTTTAGCTATCACCAATGTCAAATACAGCTTTTGGGTTCAGAGTGAAGTGCGACTGTGCCATCTGTCCCCTGGTACAGTTCAGAAAAGGTGTGATATAGCCATGAACCCTTTTACCATCTGTGTAATCATTACTCATCAGACGACAGATGTTCTTCGCTTCTGTGTAACAGTCTGTCGCACACCTTTCCCCCCCCCCCCACCCTCGTGGGTGCTGCACAGTCATCTAATCTTGTGAGGGGGGGGGGGAGATCGGGACCAGAATCATCTGGGTGATCGTATTTCAGCACTGAGACATATGTATGTATATACGTACATGCTCCTGGGCCACGAAGATGATGAGAGATCCAAAGGCGTAACTCATACAGTTTTAAGGACGAGTTACCAGGCACACTGACTCGTTCTCATGTCAGAGACGATGAGCGCCTCCTTATTGATACGAGTTGTATCATGTATCATGAGACTTGGTCAATCCCCTTTGCTGGGTTTGGCGTCCGTCGCTATTTAACATCACCACCATCAAGATGTTTGGGAAACGTGAAAACACTTGATTGTGACAGTCATTCGCTGCCGAAACGAGTGGCTGAGATGCTTTTATATATATATATACACTCCCTAGAAACTGGTGATTTGGCATCAGTCATCTGTCTAATCAGCGCTCCTAACTAGGTCTTAGTACGACACGTCTTTTGTAGCCAAAGTTACAATGAAATGTACCAGCAGATTCTGGCCCTCCGAGCCCTTACCTGATTGTTCCTGTGGAGGGCTACCCCACCTTCCCTCACCACCACCACAAGCACTCCCACACTCCCTAAGTACAAAATTCTCCCTCGCTACCACCACTTCCTTCAACCCTGGCCACAATCCACCGGGCCTCACCTCCACCACACTCTCTCCATTCCTGGCCTCCACACCATGAACGGCTGCTAGCATTGTTCAGTCGTTCCAAACACTCACCCAGCCATTTTTTCCCTCTACGTGCACAGTGTTCCCTCTCAAGAACAGAATGCTTTCCCGAAAATATTTCATCCAACCAGTCAGCACTTTCTGTCCAACCAGGTCAATGGATGAATCATTGGCCCGTGTGTTTTGGTGGTTAGCTATTGTGCGTCTGGTACCTTTTCCTTGCTGTGGTTATACAGAGGACGAACAGACGGACAGACAGACAGTAAGAGCTCAGTTATATTGAATAGATTCATCTCTCCAAGTTTAAATATCACAGAAGGTCGATTGGATACTCATAGAGAAGAGTAGAACGATGAGGAAGTCTGCTTACTTCTTTGATATCATGAACGTGTCTAAGGAGCGTGTACCTATTAGTGAGACTAGGAAGCTTTTGAGAGACGATGAAGCAGCCACTAGAATGACTCATATTTATAATACTCATTAACCACCTGACTCTCGGCCTTGCTTTGCATGTCACCACAACGGTACCATCGGCCAGTGACTTCCTGTGAAAAATGACGTCTGCGTCTCCCTTGCGATGCTGGTCGCAGCGGGGGAAAAATGTGTAGGGGAAAGGTGGCACCCTCATTCGAAACCAGCCTATTAGATGGATATCAAGTAGTTCATAAAAAGATATTTTGATCTTCGCATAACATTAGTTCGGACCAGAGACGTCACTGTAGTCAGCCTGATCTCGTACAGCACACAGAAGAGCTGGCAGAAGATGACGAAGCTCTGTGTTCATTAACATTCAGGTCCCCAGAGCTGAAGAATCAACAAGAATCACGCATATGATTCTCACACTCTGCCGCAACACAGTACACAGTGAATCATTGCCACATCACACCTTAAACACAGACGCAAACATTTTGTATTTTGCTTTACACAGCGCACAATACCTTAATGAGAGTCACATTTGAAGGTTTGAGACGTAGAATCCCAAAGAATGTTCACGGGGCAGATGTTCTTAACACTACCCGAACAGTTCATGGTGCTTTGCCGCGTCGCAAAAACATAACAGACAAGAATGGTGAACGTTCTGCACGACACGGCAAGGTATACCCGATAGGGCTTCTTCTGTATACTACTTAGTTAGAACGGGCGAGTGTATTCCCTGCGTCAGGGAGCCTTATAGTGTGGAATGATAGTGCTTGGTAAGACTTTGAGAATGAGATCTATAATCCATGAAGGATAAGAGATGGAATGTTAACAACATTTTTAGTCCACAAGTCCTTCATTCACGATTGTACAATTCGAGTATTGTACAGTACATTCTTCGCTGCATTAGCTCTCTGCCTTGTAAAATCTTAACCATATTTTCCCAAGAAACGACCGTAAAAAAAAAAGTTAAAACACCCTTTATAAACCACCAACAAGAACACTGACTACAAAGTACACAAGAAGGCAAAGCTTGGTGCAAATGAAGCGAAGAGAAAGTAAGCTTAGAAGAGATTTAATTCTTATTGCCGTTGTAATACGTGTAATAATAAAAGAAAAAATTGAATAAACAAGAGAGTAGTTATTTCAGGGTCTTTCATCCATTACTACGCAAACTGTGGTTATGACAAACGGTCATTACATTAGCTTCAAACGGATCAACAATCCCTCGGCATTGCGTTGATCCTGACCGGGGATTTTCTGACCTCCTCGTTCTTGTTTCCCGAAGGGATTAATGGCACAAATAAAAGTCGCCACAGCGAGTAATCATCAGAGGTGATCGGACACCACCTCTCGAATTCCTGTGCCGTAAATACCGATGCGTATCGGGATGAGTCTCAGTATCGGTTCCGCTGACAACAAGTTCTTCGAACTTGGAAGTTTATCGGTTCAGCTTACAACAAGTTCTCTAGACTCGGAACTTTATATAAGTTACACTCACAACAAATTCTCTGAACTTGGAACTTGATCGGTTCCGCTCACAACAAACTCTCTAAGACCTGGAACTTCACCGAAGCTAATTTGCATCGGGTTTCGTAAATCGGTTTTCTCGTACGAGCTGTTTCATGTTATCGGTTCTTCAAGATCTCAGGCTCTCGGGAAATGTGCTTTTGGAAACGTATTTACCTGACATCAACTTATCCACGGCGCTGGAAAGAGAGACGAGTATCTCTGCGTTGTACTATGAAACAAACAGGCTGGCTGGGGAGAAATGAAGTAGATGCCACAACATACTCGTTGCTTACAGTAAATTTCAGTTGCATGTTGCATAAGTCGGGGCAAAGAGACCGAGGAAAAAACGACAGAAGAAACGAGAGAGAGAGAGAGATAGAGAGACGGGGGGGGGGATGGGGAGAGATCATTTTTCAGCAAACCTAATTGAAAGCATGATCTTTGTAATTGGCCCTCACTTTGGGGCGGTCACATAGTGAACGCGTGTTGGGGGGGGGGGAGGCTAATGATGGGGGGAGGGGGGGGAGGTGAGTAATGGTGAGAAGATTTTGATCTCGGGATGGGGAAGTAGGTGCTCTCTGGTCTACGTGGGGAGGGGAGGGGGGAAGGATGGGGTATTTACTGGTCGAAGGGGTAGGAAAGGAGGGGTATTTGCTGGTCGAAGAGAGGGGTATGGAGTGGGTGATTTGTGGTAGATGATGGGAGGGAGGAGATCTCTTTGGTCTAGGACGGGAACGGAAGGGTGTTATATGGTCTAAGAGGGGATAGGAGGGGTATTCTGCGGTCTGGAAGGGAGCGGAGTGGTATTCTGTGGTCTGAGAGGTGATGGGAGGGATATTATGTGATCGACTGGGGAATGGAAGGGGTACTCTGCCCTACGAGGGGATGGGAGGGATATTCGGTAGTCCACGAGGTGATTGGAGGGGTATTCTCTGGTGTGAGTGAGGGAAGAGGGAGATATTCTGTGGTCTAAGAGGGGGAGGAGGAGGGGTATTCTATGGTCTTGGAGGGGAAGGAGGAGGGGTATTCTGTGGTCTTGGAAGAGGAGGAGGAGGAGGAGGGGTATTCTGTGGTCTAGGAGGAGGAGGAGGAGGAGGAGGAGGGGTATTCTGTGGTCTAGGAGGAGGAGGGGTATTCTGTGATCTGGAAGGGGAAGGAGGGGTATTCTGTGGTCTAGAAGGGAAGGAAAAGAAATAAAGATTATGTGTTGGAAGAGGGACGATTTCGGAGAAATATATTTCTCAATAGTGACTTCCTCAGACACATTACGATAAAATCGCTTTTCCCTGAAAATCAAAATCTTCCTCGTTGCTCTTCCCGGAGGACTTCTACGACACCTTCACAACCACACAGCGAGAGGATGACCTCATGACCCTACAACATGGCTTGGTATCTTAACAACCACACAACAGGAGGATGACCCTACGACACTACAACAAACGGTGTTTTTACAACCAAAGAGCCACAGGGGTGAACCGCCGACGCTACAACATGTCGTATCTTTACAACCACGCTTTGAGAGGATGGACTTAGGACACCACAGCAAACGGTGTCTTAGAAATAGCTATCTCAAAATGCAACCTACGAGCTTTTCCATCTCAACAACGTGTGGAGGACTCGCTTCACAACGACGTATGGCCATCTTACGAACGTAATGGCGCATGATGATAATCTTACGACGCGGGAGTGTCATGAACTTACGACAGAACGACAGCTGCGGGTGGCATCGGTATCCGGTAAGCTTTAAAGACACAGGAAAGCTTATGACGTCGCTACCAACACTAACAACACCCTGTTATTTCCAACAGGTCTTCTTTTCAGTTCTCTTGCCAACGACAGCTAATCTTCAAGCGCATCCTGAGGTCATCCTGTGTAAGGTAGCTCAAGAAGGCTGGCAGAAATCGCTCGTTCTGGGTGTCTAAGAAGCAGAAAGAATAGTGATGTATCTAGAGATTAACTAGCCTGAAGCTATGAATTAGATAATCTAGGATTAGCCGAGCCGACGAACAGACAAGCATGAAATAGTAGAAAAATTAGCGCTGTGAATAATGCTTTAAAACACGGAAATATATTGTTCGTCTATATAAAGACAGAAGTATAGAAAGACTCGGGACTGGGGGCTAGGGAATAGTAGAATGAAACCGACATCCACATAAATGCGGCTCCCGTGATGCTGGGGAAGGTAGCTGGTGGGGTTAGCTGAGGGGGTTAGCTGTGGGGGTAGCTGGTGCGTTATTTAAACCTTGCTATTGTTGTGCCTTTGCTGGGGGGGAAGAGACAACGGGTGGGTATATCGGGTGGGTGGGTGGGTTCCTAGGGAGATGAGGGGAGGAAAGGGTGACTATGAGTAGGGTGAGGAGTAGATGAGTAAGATGGAGGGGGAGTAGAAAGAGAGGGGGAGAAAGAGAGAAGGAGAGACAGAGTGAGAAAAAGAACGAATGGGAGAGGGACAGAGATAGATAATAAGAATTTTATGTCCACCAAACTTGCCTTGTTGTCAAAACGCTTCTCGTGTTGTCTCTTTCCATTTTAGCGACGCAGGTAACGAACCAAGTGCATGAAGGAGGAGGGAAGTGAGGGGGGGGGGGAAACTAGAGGGGGGGGGAAGAGAGATGGAGAAATGCGAGGGAAAGAAGTGCAGAGGGAATACAGAGCGATAGCGTTGGAAGAGGAAGACTCAAAGAGAATCTTGAGAGAAGGTGCTTGGACAAATGGCTGAAATATAAATGTAAATGAATGTATTTATAGAAATACAACATGATAATACGTTATAGGATGAAGAGCTACATAGTACTGAGTCATCGGCTGAGCAATCGAGGGAAAAAAAAAAATGAGTGAGTTCGTGAGTACGGAGCTGGAGAGAGGATGAGGTCGCTATGAGAGGGGTCACTTGACTCGGCATGAGTGGTTGGCGAGTTATGAGGAGCTGCTGGAGGAGGAACTACACGGATGACGGGTGAGTGGATGAGAGGTAATAGGATGAGAGGGTCTAGAGTGAGAGATTAGTTAATGAGGGAGGCTAATGAGTGGCTAATAAGCACAGAATTCCTTGCGTTATCTATGTCAACTAAGGCAGAGATGGTATGGAGGCGAGGCACTGTGGTAGCTCCTGCTTGGCATCATCTACTACAGCGAGATACGCACCTTGCTTTACGCAGCCCATCACGCCTCATATTTAGGTTACCATAGGCAGAATATGCGTCGCACATCCCAAGTGTTTACATAGACTCCAGCATGCCTTCATGCTGAAGTTCCTCACCCTTACTCACCTTCTCTCTCTGTCCTACCACCACACACTCTTTCGCTTAGCTCCTTCTTCTTCCTTTCACTTCACTCACATACGTATTCTTCGTCATCCTTTCTGTATCCATTTGATTTGGTAATGCCATTTCTAGACTCTATACTCACCGTTTTCACTACCTATTCTTTCCCTCTATCACTCTCATATTTTTCACTCTGTTCAGTCTTCTTCAGTTCAAATCTTGAAAAAGTTATTTACCACTTGTCCTCTCCCTGTTATTTTGATGGCGGTCAAGTGCGTCCTGGGAACCATCCAGCTGAACCATACCATTCAACACCCTCCTCCTCTCATAAGAACTTGCAGTCTCATCTTTCTACAGAACCGAAACATCTTTTTTACATTTTACACATACTAAACTGACTAAGATTTAATCTCAATCTCTTCTCCTCGCCTTTTCTTCAAAACGTAATTCTCTTTATTACATTAAATTTGTATCAATGTAAGAACATAGGTAGACAACCTGGAGGACGAAAATTAGTTAGACTTTATAAGGAGAAAGATAAAACGGTAAAGCAGTGATTTGATGAAGATTATGATGATGGATAAAAACTAGAAAGAAGGAAGAAATAGAGAAAAGAAAACCACATACCTAGTACGACATAAGATGATTATTGAGGTACAAAAGTGAGGGGTCTTCAGTGCCTTCATGAGGAGCTCTTGATCTTCTATGAGAGATTACCAAAAATTACACATGAGGAGGGCAGAAAAAACGTAGATAAGGTGATAAAACGCGAATGAATGCTCCAGAACAAGGGGGAATACAGTGATATAGCAGTTCGCTTAGTGTGACTATTCCAACTGGAACTGATCACTAGTTACACTCCTGGTTTGAGTCAGTGACTTGATGTTGCCAATAATGGTACCAGGGAGAGAGAGAAAAAAATCTAGGAAAACTGGTTTTGAAATATCATTGCCAAGTCTGGCTACGAGAATGGTTGGTACTTGTGGTATCTGAATAAGACCCAGTAGATAACTGAATTACACTGGAGCTGAAGATATAGACGATGGTAAGAAAAGAGAATGAGAGGCGGACGAAGGAAAGATTATAAGTGGGTAAATGACATGGCCAGAAAAAGATTGGAGGAAAAGAGAGAAGATGAGATGATTGAATATATGCGAAAGTTTATACTTACAAGGCAGGAAATGGGTTACATTGAAAGGAATACTTGATTATACATGTCATTTAATAAGACACAAATTCCCTCATATGTATGAAAGAAAATATAAACTTGATATAGTACCCAACCCATCATTAGAATAGCATATCAGAACTATTTAGTCGTAAATTATCTGTTCCTTGGCAAACCAAATCCATTTATAAGGAAATGTTTAAGAAATTATTTGCACGATACGCCCAACTTAGGTCGCAAAAAATCAGTTTGTGAAAACATACAAAGAAGCTTGGAGATGTGTTAGAGAAGGTCCTATGGAGGACGAAAAGGATCCAACCCGAAATAAGGAAATTGAGTTCCAGGAACAGGACAGTGGTCGTGAATTTGTAGTTCAGTTGAGTCACTTCAGTTTCTTTATTCACCACACAGCATGCCCCTGGTGGAAAAGGGAAGAAAGAGAGCAGATATGACCACAAAGGTCAAGCTTGTGAATCATTCTCATAGTGTCGATACTGAGGGCTTCTCAGACGGAGGATATCCAATAAATCAAAAAGCAAAATAAAACGGAAAAGATGTAATAAGCTACTGCCATAGTAACAGAGTCTTGTCTGAAGTGTTGAGGCTTAATGGGGAAACTGTAAGTGCAGAGAATTTAAGAAACTTCGAAAGATTAATAATAGAGAAGACTGTGTTTGAGAGATGGGGTTCCACAGGCGTAGCACCTACGCCTCTCCCTGAACTGTACAAAGAGGTATTCAAACACCACACACACACACACACAATTCCTTGGGTTTTTGTGGCTGGAGGAGGTGGGCCTGTGCCGATGGGGAACTGGCATTTCCTTCATACACTGTTCCACTGAGGTGCCGGTACAAAAACTTGACCGGTCACGGAAGATTCGTCTGGTCGGTGAGCTGGCGGTCAAGGTCGTAAAGAAATTAATGGACTGTTTTTTTTTTTTTTTTGCTAATGGGTTTCCAGGGGTCTTTGATACGGCTGCGATATGAGTTATTGCGGCAAGTTGTGGCTATTTGATCTTACGGAGTGGGGCGAAGAGATACGGACTAGGCTGCCTTAGCCCCTGTACTTTTTGATTGTGTGTCTAATGTCTAGTCTTAATTGCTTCAGTCAGGCATGTTCCAGTCATGGCAGATGTGTATGAGTTTCTATTTTTTTGAAACGTACTTATTACCAAGATCAAAGTACTTAATCATATTCGCAGAATTTGTATAGAGCAGTTAATGGGGACAGGACTCCTTTTGAAGGTAACATGAACGTCAGTATCTGAGGTACCACTTAGTACGACCCCTGCATGGGAATTGGTAAACTGCCTTTCAGTCTGGAGACACAGGGGAGCGCAAGGCTGAGGATTGTTCCAGTCTGAAGCACATGTGGGGTAAGGATGTTGTCAAGGGATGCATCCAGAATGAGAGAGGTGTGGGTGAGGGGAAAGTTTATATAACATGGAGAAATGTTCCTTCTTTACATGAGCTTCATCTTCGCCCACCAATTCGATGAGTTTTCATCTTCGCATACCAATATAATGTCATCCAGCCTCTCCAAGATGAGAATACCCAAGCTGTTTTTTTTTTTTTCCTTTGGTCATCAGAGAATTAAAGCTGCTCAAGTCAGATAACTAATGAATCATAAAACCCCAGTACACATTAAATGGAGCCCCTGCAATTTGGAGACTGCAGTCTAAGTAGGAGGTGAGAGATGATGGGCTCCTTCGGGACGAAGTTCTTTGAAGACACTTATACTTAAAACTAAGAGGTACTTACCATAGGTTAGCCACTGAACTAACTTCAAATAGACTGGCCGAGTTCCATGATGTTTCAGGATGATAAATACCAAGAAATGCCTTTGAGATCTTAGAATGAGCGAGTAGAGGTGTAAGTTAAAACACATATCATTATATTTCCATGGTAAGTTTTACTCTGGTTTAGTTACATGATGGCAAGCTGAGACAATCACGCCTTCAGGACTGTGTGGTGCATTTGGCTAAAAGCTTCTTTACTTTAATGCTTTCCCCATTTTTTTATATTCTGTAACTGGATGATTCTAACCCGAAAATCTTTTATACTTGAAGATTACAGTGTTCCGTATTGCTTTCCTGAACATTCAGGTACTTGAATACTTTCTCCAATACTCTTTACTCGATTTCAGTCATCAGATAATGTGGATTCAAGTATTCATACCCGGATCTAATTACTTAATGGCAAGCTATTATCAAAGTATCTTTTCTTTAAGCCTTAATGTATTTGACTAAAAGCTTCCATTCCTTGTTTCTTGTGGAAGCTTTTGTCATTAGCCAGGGACTTGTCCCGCAATTTTTTACTTATGGATATCATAAATACAAGCAGATGTTATGTATTAGACCTGAGGTCAAATATGTCAAGAGAGAGGTGTGTATGCGAATAGGTATAGATAAAGGTGAGTGTTCCAGGTGAAAGTGGGTGATGTCACCGAGGCTGTTCAATCTCTTTGTGGATGAGCCTCCGAGCCTTATGTGATGTTTTTAATATACTTTACCATAGAGTTCTGGATTCTTAAGCATATGATACTTGACATTCACACACAATATGTGGACCTGCAATTGCAGAGAACTTTTTTTCTTTTAAGTTTTAATTCTTTGTATGAGTTGCGTTGATCATATCAATTTGTAATTAATTCCTCATCATTTTCATTAGTAGAGTTCAAGGTTCGTTCACATGATTCATATATATTTCCTTTAACTTTGATGTACCATTCTTACAGGAAATAAAGCAAATGTTACTGCACATAAGTAATTCTTATTTCATCAATACTTTTGAAATACATGTATAAGGATGGGAAGAAAACACACTTATAGCTTCAAACTTAAAAATTTAATCATTACACGTTGATTTTCAATATTTTTTACAAAAATATTTCTCCTTACAAACACGGTTTTTCAGGCATATTTATTTTTTTTTCCCATTAATAACTAAAACACAAGAGTTCTCTGGGCAATGGGTAAATCAGAGTCAGTCAACGCTGGTACCAACAACTCTCTCTCTCATCCAGTGGTGTGAGCCGACGACACAGCATCATAACTTTTGCCTCTCTCGTTAGCTGTCACCACTGGATAGAGTCCGATGGCACTGTCGACATGTGACAAGGTTAACGAGTTCGACGGAGTGCAATCCAAGGCAATTTAGCTCATTCCGCAAGAAAAATAAATACAAGGAGAGAAAACAAAAGAAATCTTATAAATATGACACTAAACAAGAGAACACGCGCAAAACAAAAGAAAAAAAATAAGATATATATATATATATATGAGGAGAAAGCACGAATGATGAAGACTGTTTAGAGTACTTGACACAGAAGGATATGAGCCTCAACACGTTTAAGTTGATGTCAAAATCAC
This sequence comes from Panulirus argus, assembly GCA_038088735.1. Lineage (NCBI taxonomy): Eukaryota > Metazoa > Arthropoda > Malacostraca > Decapoda > Palinuridae > Panulirus > Panulirus argus. The sequence continues at coordinate 11,391 of JAYMFT010069742.1, forward strand.
TAAGCCTGTCACGTTAATACTGTGGCAGTCATTGCCGAGAACTCTTGGGTCATATTATTAATATAAACAGAGAAACAATTACATATGGAGGCTACATGGGGGGTGGTGGTGTCCGGATATTGCTCACTCTTTCTTTCTCTTTCTCTCTCTCTCTCTCTCTCAAATTACTAAATACAAATCCTCTTTATATATACATATATAAAAAAACAAAACTCTCGTTAAAAAATATAAAATAAATTAGGAGCAATATTCACAGGGAAAAAAATCTTTCTCATATAAATAATATAAATATTGGTCTGAAGCATTATGAAGAATGGTGTAGGGAACAAAAATGTATACATCCTGTCAGAGAGACGCAATTATGGTAGACATTCTTCAGATATAGTATGGCCCTTTCGTCCAGAACATCCTCATGCAATATGATCTTCTGTTTGTTGCTACATATATATATATATTCTGACCTGTATTCATAGTAGCAGTGTGTTAAAAAAAAAAAAAAGAAAAAAAAAAAGGAACTTTGATATGATTGCTTGATATCATCAATTTCTGCAGACTGTATTACCTTTGAAATGAACAATATTACAGTCACCATCGTCCAAGCAAGTTCAGTTCAAGTCACAGAACTCAGTACTCCTGTTATAGATCACAGTCCTCTATGTACTTATGCTACACCTTCTTCCTTATGGATATCTACAGTAATCCTTTCACATATCCTGGTTAAATAATTACGGTTTTGATAATGATTATCACCAGTGATTGGGCAAGAGAAATTTACGAATTACAAATTCCATTCTCTAATTGCAGTAAGAGAAAAAGCAATTATCGGATGGCAATCTCAAATGATGTCTTACTGCTCATCCACTCTATGTACAGGACCACTGCTGACTGTATGTAAGGGGTAGTGGGAGGGGTGAGTACCAGATGGTTATAATGTGTACCCCACACACAAACACACCCAAGCAGGAGACATTACATATGTTCGCACTTGCCTGACTTGCTTGTTATTGAGTGACTTCCTGTTTCTTTTGCTTTCGGTATGGAGGGGAGGCAGGCGAGGCATGGGGGGGGGGAGATATGGGGAATAGGGGGGGGGGGTTGACATTTCTGAGTTGAAGGGGCTTTTCGAATGGGGCTGGAATTTAAGGGGGTTGAGGTGAAGACGAGGGAAAGGGGGAGGGAAAGGAGGGGGAGGAGGGACATAAAATTGAATTCCTTAATCATCTTAAAATGACGTTACTGATCACGATAACTTTGAAAGCCATTTAACGATGTGTGTGTGTGTGTGTCTGTCTTGCCTTAAAACTGTGTGTTTTAACTAGGAGAAGCCTGTGTGAAGCCAGCCTGCAGTACTAAAATGGAAAACATAAAAGGAAAAGCTGCAACACATTACTCTAAAGAACCTTGGGGAAAAAAAAACAACATACTAGTGTTAATAGTGAGGCTACTGGTTAATTCTGTGCTATCACAATGTCTCCGCAAGTTGTCATTTGATGGTGAGGTATAGTCTGGCCGAAAGTAGTAGTTTCAGCGACGTAACTACCTCATGTGGCAAAAGTTTCGACTTTATCATCAGGGACAATAAGGGTCACTTCCCCTTAAATCTCCCTTAAAATACCAGACTGTATGCCCGTAGGGAAGAGAGTGTGTATGTGTGTTTCAGGGATCTCTCTTGGTACGCATGCTGATGGCATACTTGGTTTCCGATCCGAACTCACGAGAGGTATTGAACTGTAACGTAATATATCATCAGATCTCCGAAAAGGGGGTGATGGGATATATTCTCCCCCTGTCGTATTTGCGTTGCGTTAGGATCGTTAACTCCGATGCCAACAGCCTGGACGATGATGTACCTACAACTACCAACCTACGAGTTCAGACAGCCTGTTTGCCTCCACCGCGAACACAGCGGATCGTAATACTTCACCAACCTACGAACTGTTCTCGTTTCCTTTTTCTCTCTTTTTTTTTTTCCTTAACAAGTATAGTTGAGGAGAAGCGGTGCAGCCAGCCATTGGACAAGATTATACCTGTGCGACCCTTGCGAATCCCTTGGCCTTTTTATTAGATGCATCGCACCATCAGGGAACAATGGTAGGACAACCTCTATCGCCAGAACTAACGAAGGTGCAAAAAGTCTTTGGTCTCGTCTCAATACACAGCTGTCTCAGTTCAAATAATAATAATAATAATAATAATAATAATAATAATGATAATGATAAAGCTTTATACAGCACAGGAACTTGTGTGTAGAAGGAGAGGGAGGGGGGGGGGGACAACGAGGCGTTCACTGCCTTCAGTTATATTACGCAAAAAAAAAAAAAAAAATCAGACATAAAAATCTCTTTTAAGGAAGAGAGAGAGGAGTGGGGGCGGTAGGGAGGGAGGGAGGGGGGACTTGAATAGTTGGACGTATACATCAGTGTATACCTAACAATAAGTCCAGATTCATTTAGTTTTATATTACAACATAAATACGATATACTGATGCGCCTGGCAGGCGCACAGCGAGGCTAAAGGTTGACTTAGAATGCATTATATTGGGAAGGAAATGTCCGTTTTCTTGGAGTGGTGCGGTGGGGGAAGAAGGACGCACGGCGCTGAGAGTAACTACGACCCATTCACGTTAATACTGTATTAAAACCCTTACACTGACGCCTCTCCACCAGCCATCCTGATCATTTTGACTGACAATACTTGACCATGGGAGGACAAATTTAGCTTCTGAGGGAAATGCACCGCCAAAATGGAAAGCGATATAAATACATAATCAACAATTCATCAAATGATCGTCCCCTTTTCCAAGAGTCGCCCGGGAGCTGCCTCTTCTCCCCCCAAACACACGTACAGTGAACATTTCATAGAGGTCATTTTGGCTGAGGTCATCATGTCCTCTATGATGAGATAAAACAATAATGTACCGAAGAGACAAAAGGGGGCGTGAAAGTATAACATTCACAGTTGTGTGTAAAAAAAAAATAAAAAGAGAACAAATTAAAAATTCGGAGGAAAAAAAATATTTCATACGCATATACCAACGACTCGCAGAGCCTAAGTAAAGATCACTTCGAAATATCGAATACATTATCAGTAATATTTCAGCGAATTATCTATAGCACCAATGGATAAGATTATTGTACCGGTTTAGTAGATATGGGAAACCTGAATAATTCATTCTATTTCTACATATATATATATATATATATATATATATATATATATATATATATATATAT
>JAYMFT010069753.1:0-14622 GCA_038088735.1 Panulirus argus
ATTTTCCTTCTGATCCACGGGGAAATGAAACACGATAAGTTCCCAAGTGCACTTTCGTGTAATGATCACATCATGAGGGGAGACACAAGAGCGAGAAATATAAGTCAGTTGGTGTACAGGACGTGGCTGGGACATTTCATCAGTTTATGTTTAATTCAAAGGTAAACATTTCACGTGGATTTCCCCGCTGTTATTCGAGAAGTCTTCGTGTGTTACCCACTGGATGCATAACCGACCTGCTAGTGCAGGCACAACTAGTCACCCAAATAGAACAATTATACACATATCGCTTCTACATTATTCATTAGTTTCTACATAAATCGCTCGTTACTTTAAGCGCTCTTCCTAAACCTCGCAGGCAGAACTGCCTAAAATCAGTGCAGAGCGTTACCTGTTCATTTACAATATTCAGTCATCGTACACCGTGCCTGTTAGAACGACGTAATTGGAATACAAATGCTACTAAATTCTTAAATACCAACACATAAATTTCTTCTTGAAGACACAAAACAGATCATACCAGCTCACCAACCCGGAACCCCTGACTTTATTTATTACTAATAACACTGAAATAGATTACCCATAATCGAGGAATAAATTCAATGTGTGTTAAAGACAAATTTCATTATTTGTTAGTTTTACTGTTAAGTTACAAGGCTGAAATCCTGTAACTCTGTGAGCACATCGGTACAACCCTTGCCCATGACGGTACGACCCTTGAGCACTGTAAGGGTCAAATTAGAGGTCGTACCGTCGAACTCAAGGGTCGTACGTAGCGTCGTACCCAGGGGTCGTACCCTCGTGCTAAAGGGGTCAAGGGAATCCAACCTTGAAACGTCACAGTATAACCAACAAGCAATAAGAGATGTGTCAGCAACACACGGTGGATTAATTCCGGAATTATGGGGAATCTATTTCTGTTTTATTAGCAGTAAATAATGTCATGGGCTCTGAAAGAAGAACGGACCGGAAGAAGGTGGATTTTGGAAATGAAATGCCTGAGGACAATGCGTTGTGTGAGGAGGAGGGATGATGGTATGAGGAACGACATTGTAAGAATGAGTTATGCTCGTAGGTGCAGTATGACCGAGAGGGCTGACGAGAGTGTTCTGTGATGGTTTGGACGTATGGAGAAGACGAGTGAAGAGAGATTGACAAGAGAATTTATGTGGCAGAAGTGGAGGGAGTGAGAGAGAGGGAAAGACCGAAGAGGAGATAGAAGGATGGCGTACAAAAGGCTCTGAGATGCTGGGGGACTAAACATTCAGGAGGGTGAGAGGCGTGCAAGGGATACAGCAAACTGGAGAGATGCGGTACAAGGGGAGCGAAATGCAGTCACTGAGGAGAACCAGGGCACATGAAGCAGAATAAGGCAGCATAATGGCCTTGGAAGATGGGCTAAGGCATCGGTACCGTGTACATGACGACTAGAGAATGAATGTGAGCAAATAAAACCCGTTGTTTCGTCTGTTCCCGTCCCTACGTCGCTAAAGCGGGAAACGGCAAACAAGAATAATGGTAATTTTTTTTCTCTTTCTTCTTCTTCCTTCTCCCTCCGTTGCTCTGGGGTAGCGGCCAGCCCTCGCTAAAACACAATAGTCTGGGCGCGCGAGACTGTGAACCATGTCACTTTCATAATCTTTTTGTTGCCAAGGAAAAACGCACAAGTTCAACATCATCCACTTCCCCCTCCCCAGGACGACAACCCCTCCTCTCCCGCCCCATACCACTCCAGCATCCCTCCCAGAGAGAGAGAGAGAGAGAGAGAGAGAGAGAGAGAGAGAGAGAGAGAGAGGAGAGGTTAAATGAAGGAATAAGTTGGAAATGGCTGCAGCTGTAACGTGAAGAAACGGGTGGATGAAGATGAATGAAGTGTATTGACAAGTGAGGACACGGGAAAAGCGTAGGCAAGTGACGATAGGTGAAGTGCATGCAGGTCTGTAAGGACAGAGAAGGTGTATCTAGATGACTGAGGATGAAATAAAAAGAAATCACCGAGGTTAATGTTGATGAAAGAGATCCTCTGAGAGACCACATCTCTCATCATGCTTGTGTCCAAAAGAGCAGGTTTGTGCATTTGGAATCTCTGGGATTGATCATTAAACAAAGACGAGTTTCAGTGAGCGAAAAATGAAGACAAAAGAATAATGTTTCAAAATAGCGGAAGGATTACAGGAACCGCAAGAGACAGTCGAACTATAGGCAAGATAAGAAGGGTAACCGAGTGAAAGGAATTATTAAAGATGGATGAATAATAGTCGCAGATAAATTATGATGTGTATTTTTGCATTGCGAATTGTCTAGATGTATATATTTTGAAATATGTTGGCGATAATCATACGGTTAACTTCAGTTACTAAAGAAAGTAAAGGGATGCAAAGGAAAGCAGATTGGAACAGACCAGAGTCCTATCGAGGTTGTCTGTGATGGTGGAAAACATATTTGATTAATCTTGCGTTTGTTTCGCTCAATATTGACAAATGGGAGAACCAACATCCTTTTCTGGGTATTCTTCTGATATCATGCGAATATAATAATAAGACAAAAAAGTTCATCACTGATTATAGTTTTAAGAAGACTAAGGTGGAATAAGGTCAGTCTATGATTTCAAAGACCAGGTTCCCAAGACGAGCGTGTAGCAGCTAGAGCCTGAGTTGCGTTGCCCAGGTCTTCAGATCGAACCTTTGCCCTCCGTTTGTTAACTACAGTTCTCTCCCTACCTCCAGACCACGGCGGTAGTTTGGGATGTATAGCACACAACGCAGCCTCTGTGATGGTGTGTTTGTTCATGGTATGTCTGGCCCAAGGGCACCTGTTCATCATTTGCTAAGTATCTATCTATCTATCTACCTATGTATCTATGTATCTATCTATTTATCTCTCTCTCTGTATATATATATATATATATATATATATATATAGATAGATAGATAGATAGATAGATAGATAGATTGCGTGTGTGTGTGCTGTATCAATTGTAAAGAAATGTCAGCGGTAATGGCAAATCATTTACATTAAAGGTATATGAGGAGCGCGTTACATATATCACTACATTTATGGCTTTCAGATCCAGAGTGAGGCATACCTCAGGGCCAGTGGCTGGAACCATGGCTGTTTGTGACGAAGGAACATAAAGTACAGGTTGTTAGGTTTTATGGGCGATCGTTGACCCTCGTGAAGGGTTGTTAGTTTTATTTGTACGATCATGAGAGTCACTAAGTGGTTGTTAGACGTTATGAAAGACGACGAGTACTGCTTCTGAGAAGCGTTAAATATATAAATATTTTTCTTCAGAAGGATCGTGAAAACATACAATTTCCAGCCATCACATGCATCCCCCTGCTGTATGCAGTACCCTCTCCCCCACTCCACAACTAATATTGCTTCCTTCCTCCCCCGAGTATCAGATGTCCTTATACAACAATTGCCCTTACATGCAACCTCTGCTATACGTCCCAACCACAATAAGTAGTTACCAGCACAAAATGCCCCTCGCTATACACGATTATCCTCGAAACACAAGAGCTATTATACATACAGACAATCATACACAGCTGCACTCCACTCAGGGGCAGGGAAATGATGGACTCTTTTGGATCGAGAAGGTCTTCGACGAGAATGTACTTCTTTCCGTCCATTGACAATGATATAGTCTCACCAAAGGTGATTTTCCACTCGTGGTGTAACCACCTGCAGGAGGATAATGATGAATCCATCAGACTAAAGCTGGGATGACTTGGACGGACACAACAGCTTGCTTGAGAAGCTAAACTAGGACGCCTAGGAAGGATTCTTAGAGCTTAAGACAAGCAAACCGAAACTGAAGGACCCGAACGTATGTCGCTTACTGTATTACATTCTGTATTTCTCACTGAACTCACTGTATTGTTTTGTATCCCAGCCATACAGTTAAAGCTCCTCTTTCAAGTCGTACGTTTACTGATGCTCCTGTGGTCTGGTTCAGCTGACGAAGCAGTGTATGTAAAATGCTCAAATTCTTTTGTATGCATTAGTTCATAAAATTGCTGGTGATCCGGATCATTACGTTCACTTACGGGAACGACATCGCTTGATGATCGCTTTATTATGACAAATAGGCGGACGTAGTAAATATATAAACGCCAAATAATGCATAAAAGAGGAAAATATTACAGAAGGAAAATGGTTGTAAAGAAGGTATCTTATCATGATTTGTTCTTGGGGCGTGTCTCTTCTTCCCTGGTTATTGTCGTCTGCGCCCTCCCCTTCTCTCTTGGCTCTCCTCCCCACCTCTACAAGTTCCCCAGGAACTGGGCAACGAAGCCTCCCCATTCCTTAAGTCTTCCTCCCCAGCAACTCCTTCCCATCCGTACCTCTATGGCTCTGCAGGGAGACTTCTCTTCACCTATTTCAAATCTTTCTCCTCATCTCAAGTCCCTCTCCTCCAATTAAATCCTTCTTCCCTATGTAGCATCCATGCCCCCATTTAAGATCTCCCCTTCAACACACATATTCTGCCATTCAACTCACACGACGAAATACCTTCGTGCAGCACCTCCCGTTGAAGGATATATAAGATATATAGGCAGACAGACAGACAAGGTTAAATGTGACTCTCTGTAAGAGGATATGCCCATTGATGTAACCTGCGAGCAACTCCGTCTCGACGACGTAAAGTTGCGACGATGAATGAACGTAACGTCTCGCCACAAACCCGCCCCACACACTTCCACGAAATGATCCCAGTTGACCAGTAATGATACTCTCGCTACATGCATAAACCTCACTGTTTCCTAGGAGTTCTCTCTCTCTCTCTCTCTCTCTGCGTTACCGTTACCACCTGCCTGGGAATCGGGCGGGTTAGTGACGACTGGGAGGCGAGCCATTTCAGTGGCTGTCAAGTTTTGCGTCATTAGACCAGGTAGTTGTCTTTTCTTTGTGCCTGACCCACACTTTGGCCTGCTGGCTTTCAGTCCGAGAACTACAGTGACGCATAACGCTTGACAACACGTACGTCACAAGTCTCGTTCTTCGCCGTTACCCAACAATCCTTTGGTAACATCTCGTCGTCAGCAGTCATACGTTAAGTAAGACAGTACCCGGCCATTAGCATGTGTACCGTGGGAAAGAAAAACGCTAAGAGTTCTTAATGGAGGTTTTCTCCAACTTTCTCCCATTAACGCGTTTCTTTGACGAGGGAAAAACGTCAGTCGCTCCCCCACGCGAGTCCTCCTCTCCCATTAACACGAAAGACGCCAGCAGTCTCCCCACCTCCACATCTATTCGACCCATCAGGGTGATGATAGACGCAATACTCATATCTTACGCAGATGACACATTACAGGCCGTAATCACAAAGTTTTCTGACGGCTAGAATTGCTCGCGTTAATTTTCTTTCCGTTTTACGTAAACACGTGTTTGGCGATGGTTGAAGAGGGGAGCGAGATGGGGAGGGGGTGGGGTAGGTTACGAGTTACGTGTTGTCAAGTGTTACGTGTGACGGAGAGAGAGATTGTGTGTTTGTGGACTGAGAATTAGCAGCCCACGTGTGAGTGAGGCGGAAGAAATGACGGCTATCTGGGGTAAAGGAATGAAACTTAACAGCCACTGAACTGGTGCGTTACTGCGCAGCCGTTACTAACCACCGACAGAGAGAGAGAGAGAGAGAGAGAGAGAGAGAGAGAGAGAGAGAGAGAGACTTAAAAATCCCCCTAACGAAATGCTAACAAAAATTCTGTACATTGAATCAACACAAGAAACGTGTTCAGTCAGCAAGGCTTCTCTCGCCAAAGTCATGATTTCACAAAAATCAGTTTGGACGTCGCGAAGTCAGACATCTTACATTCATCTAGAGCTTAGAATGACACACTATTTTTCCATTTCCTTGCTGGTTCAGGTTTTATTGATACGACTGTAAATATTATGAGAAAACCTCCTCAATATGGGCAGGAGTCGAGCGATCAGGATGAATTATTTAGGGGCATTACACATCGAGTAATGGAACTGTGGAAGGGAATCAGAAACCCTTCCTTAGTGGAATGTTAAGAGGGTTCTACAGCCGAGGTGAACCTATGTTTAGGGAGGAAAGCGATTCTCTTTCATGACGGTGAACACCGGCAGCTTTCTCGTCACATGTGAAATATGGCGCTTGTTTACTGTGGCTAGACATGACATGCCGGTAATGGTACTGGTGGTCCAGTTCCTTTAGCTAGTGTGGGAGATGGTGGTAGTGGTGGTGGTGGTGATGGTTGTGGTGGTGGTAATGGTGTTGGTGGTAGTGGCGGCGTTGGCGGTAGTGGTGGCGTTGAGGTAGTGGTTGTGGTGGTGGCATTGGTGGTGCTTGCGGCGGTGATACTCTAGTTAGCTGCATGTAGCGGTAACTTGTTTTATGGGTTAGTAAGGTGTGGTGAGCTGTGTGGTTGGTGAGCTGGGTACAAGACCTGAGAGCGCTTAAGTTACGGTGAGAGGTTAGAGGCTATAGCTTTGCCCTCCATGGAAAAAAGATGAGTAAGGGGTGACTTGATCACAACCTCCAAGTTTGTTATCCAGTTTAACGATGTCGACCGTCATATGTTCTTAATAAAAGAGAGAAAAAAAGACAGAACAACCACAAACTATAAACATTCTGGTTAACAGAATGGATGTTATGAGTTACTTTCGTAATATCACAATAGCTGGTGCGTGGAGGAAGCAAAGCGTTGAAACTGTGGCTGCCAATACACTACAAAAGTCTAAAAAGTTTATAAGAAGATAGATAGAAGTGAAAGTTCAATAGACGGAGAGTGTAGAGCTCCCTTCCTGTACTGCACGAAGAGGTGATTCACTAAACAGACATACGCACAATTTCCTTTCCTCTGCACAAGAGATAAAGAAACAGACACAAACTCATACGCAAATGCGTACACATATACACGCTCTCTTCTCTTGTATTTCACACACACACACACACACACACGCACATGTAAACACACGGATACAGAACACACACACACACAAACACAAAGACACATACACGCGTATACATTCTCTCTCTCTCTCTCTCTCGCTCACACACACACACACGGTCGGTGGTGGGGCTGCGGCGTTGTCGTCATTAAAATCTGGAAACTTTTATAAATATCATTACCTCTGATTATACGAGGCCGGGTGAGCCGGGTTCTCCTGTTGATTGGTGGGGAGGAGGTGAGGTGGTGGGGAAGACGGGGGAAGACGAGGATGGATGAAAAATGAAATAAACGAAGAAGAAAATGGTTGTGACAATGATAATGAAATGAAGAGAAAACATCGTAATGTTTATTGGTGACTTTGAAGACCGGTTAGGTTAACTGGTATTTTGACAGTAACAGCTAAATGACCGTAAGTACCTCGACAGGTGACTGGTGCTGCTATGTGAGTGTTATACTGACTGCGTTGGTGTTCGGTCAGGTGGTTGACGCCTCCACTAGACTGGGCCCTGTCACCAAAGGTCAGCTATATTGACTGGTAGAACCGCTGTACTGTCTGTGATCTAGCTAACTGTCTGGTCCCTACTGCCCACCTTCACACCAGTCAGTTTCTATAGCTGCGAATGAACTGTCATTATTCTTCTTTTTCATCACCAATATAATCATCATCTTAATTTCCATCTTTTTTTTTCAGCGTTCTTCTGTCTCTCTTGGCTACGATAAGTTGCTAAACATATTTCCATTTTAAGAAGGAATTCAAGTCTCCTCGAGCCTTCCTTAGCAATGCTTAGCACTGGACAAATCAAGATGAATTTATGAGCTAAACAAGTATGATGTCTGTACTGATCACCTAAGCAAGGAAGGTGTTAAACAACTGAGCTCACTTGGCTGATAACTTAAACAAGAGTCAAACAAGGACGGTCATTTGGGTAATCATCTCGATAGGGACTTCACAAACGAGGTCAGTCTCCTAATTACCTTAACGAGGGTTAAAGAAGCGAGGTCGCCTTGGTAATGAATTAAACAAGGACTCATAGAAGTGTAGTCACATTCGTAATTATCTTAACAGAGATCAAATGTAAAACAAATCTCTCTATGCTAATTAATTCAGGAAGAACCAAGAGCAAATGAGGTCGGTGTGTAAATCGGCACAGCGATGATCAAACGAGGAAATTCGCTCTGTTGGTTGTCACAAATCAATGGACTAATAACGTGACAGTCTTCATTACCATAACATTAAACAAACAAATAAGGTCTCTGCGTTGATCAAACAACAGTGAAGAAACAAGGAGAGTTACAGAGTTTATTACCATGATAACAAATAAACTAGTAAGGTTCTTCACAAGACATATACAAGTTGAAGCATCACTGTTGCCGTCATTTTTGCAGCGACGACGAAAAAGCATAGCCAACCCCCCTTTTCCCCCGCCCCCCTGTGATGATTAAAACATGGGGTAAGGGATGGAACGGGGCGCTAATCACTTTGCTGGAAAATCGAACTGGAAGAGAAGGGGAGCGGGCGAGAAATGTATTGGGATGGAAGAGGTACAGAAAGAGGGAATGGGAAAGTCAGATAACACAACAACTGATGGATTATGACGAGGTTACTTGCTGGAGTGCAGCGACAGTAATTCAAATTCCCATTGTGTCCAGAAGATAAGATGATACAGCAGATGGAGAAAAAGAAAATAGCAAGCACATCAATTTAAAAAAAAAAAAAACATAAGACTGATATCTGGAAAAGCAGCCTCTGTAGTCTCACAAAAATGTGAATCTTGAGTGATACTCAAATGAGTATTAACTGAGTATGATTACCTTGGTGATAAACTGAGGTAGAAAAATGTATTACTAGTAATACAATGCTCGCTCCACTGTATTCGCAGTAAAGTTCTCACTCGTAATAGAATGCCGTTTATCTTGCTTTTGCAACATGCTGTTTCTGTTGCATTTGTAATGTAATGGTCTTTCTACTGTAATCCCATTATCACACTCTGTTGCATTATTCGCATGATGTTGTTTCTTCACTTGAAAACGTGATCCAAACGCTTTTTCAATACCATATTTAAGGTTATCATAATTTAACCATAATACCAGTTCTTTGCCTATGGATAAGTGAGTAAGATTTAAAAATAATAGCGATTATTAATTTACTTCTGTTAAAAGTTTAATCTGCATATAAACAAGATTATACTGAAAATACATAATTCATCTAAAAGAAACTGATTAATCAAGTTTATCTGTAATATTGTGGGTTGTGTGGAACCTTTCGGATCATAAATGTTTTTTATGATTTTTGTGATATCTGTAAAATCTGTTCAGCATTACATATTTACCTTTACGTCTTCCAGCAGGCTATTAGAATTGTCTTCAGAATGTTTTGTTTAAATTCCTTTTGAATAATATGAAAGAGATAAACTGTCTTTGGTGCAGTAACGCACCTCTTTTGCACAAGAAAATCCAGATATCTCTAGAGCTTAAAAATATGGGATTGGCACGACCCAGAAGCCTTCACACAGGTCGACAAACAAACCTGAAGTACATCTAAATATAATGCTTAAAGGTACCTTCTGGTGATGGTATTAGGAGTCTTCCTTAGAGAGCTTTCAGGAGCTGGGAGCCTTCCCTCACTTGATCCTATGAAGGAAACGTCCTCCTTGGGAGCATTCTGGAGCCACACGTTAATCCTTCTTCCTAGAAGGATGACCTGAAGGGAGGAACTTTGAAGAATGAGGACCTTCCCATACACTGCCTCAGAAGGAAGTCTTCGTAGCAGCTGAAGAGGGGTTCTCTCCCTTCAACTCTGCTTGAGGAGGAACGCCCTTTGGAGGTCTTCAAGACTGACCACTCGCCTCTTCAGTCCTACTGTCTTTCCTCAAGTCCAGGAGAGCGAAAGAAAGGAACCAACCCGTGTCTAGTGTTCACCGTGGGGTAGAACACTTCCTGGGTCTGTTTTCCTTGACCCCACCAACCTTCCCTCCATCCATTTTCTCCCCCGTCCCGCTAATCTCCCCACTTTCGTCATTTGTCTCCAGCCTTCACCTCCCCCGAATCCTTCTACCCCCCTCCCCCTTCCCCACGACCATTATGTTGGAGAACCAGTTAGTCCCTTACTCCTCTCTCTCTCTCTCTCTCTCTCGCTCTCTCTATCTATCTATCTCCTTTACCTCCCCCTCTTATCCTCTCCCCCCTTCCCTCTCTTCCTTCCTGTGCGCAAGACATCAGGAGGTCCTCCCCCCTCCAGGCATAGTGTGATGGACCACTCTCAACCACCCCTCCCCCCACTACGGTAAAGACAGACACATGGAATTGGCCCGTGTGACAGTCGAACTGTTCCTACTCGTTGACTGCAAGCGGAGGGATAAACCGGCCTTTAAAAAGATAAACCTCCCAAGACGAGCGGAGTTTAGAAAAACCTCTAAGAAAACCCGGAGTTGTAAAACCTCTCCATCAGATGCAAATAAACCTCTATGTATTGCATTACATCTGGGGAAGCATTGAGAAATATCTATCGTATCTTTTTTCTATACGTAGAACAAACCCAAAAGAGGAAAACCTTTAATTTTTGTATTCCTAGGGTGATCAACATTTCTGTTATAAATTTGTTGAGGAATGGTGACCCATTTATTAAGCGACGTTTTTAATCATAGGATAACTATTATTGAAGATTTTTCCGGTAAATCGATTTATATGTTGCGTAGAGTTACTTCAAATAACACTCATACTAATCTCAGTCTTACATTAAAACATTCTTAGCGTTAAAGTTATCCGAATCAGTAATCAATAATCGATAGGTAATCAACAGATAATAATCAATAACTGAACCAGGTATGTGATAATCGATATCCAATCAATAAGAAACTTATTTTTTCTTTTTCAAGAAAAGACTTTGCTCTTATGAGGATATGGATTACAGTTTCCTCAGTATATTGATGTCAGTGTCTGCCATGCTGCTGGCGTGGCCAACACTGCTCTTGTTAAGGATGAGCCATGTTATTGTGAGGTCCACAAGTGCCTCATGATTATCACATACCTAACGAATCCTGAAGATTATCACATGGCTGATGGAGCCTGAAGATTATAACATAACTGAGGAAGCCTGCAGATTATCACATAGCTGATGGTTACTGAAGATTATCACATACCTGAGGAAGCCTGAGCATTGTTAGCTTTCTCGCATAATCTTCGTTCATGTGATAACATGAGCTTAGTTAGTTCTTTCGTGTAATTTGAACTTTATAAACTTTCTCATGTACCATGAACTATTATTGTGTTTCTCATGATTTTCTTGTTAGACTCCCATAGATTTGGTTTCCTTAGCTTTTTTGTATAATCTTAGCTTGGCGTGAAGAAAGCCCTACAAGCTTTCTTAGCCTTCTAATGTAATCTTATCCTCATCACCATCCTCACAGAATCCTAGCTTTGCTTTCATTGTTGAGTCGGTTAGACTTTGGTCACTAAAACATTTTTTTTACAGTTTTAATTATCATTAGCTGTTGAGACGTGTAACATAATCTCAGGTGAAGTGATCAAACCATACTGACCCCTTCAGAGCAGTTACATACCCACACGAGCCACAATTAAGATTACATCGAAAGAACTGACAATTACCTTTCAATAAGATAACGTTTTTGGTACTTTCTCCCTCGTGTTAATGTTGATAGGGACTTTACATAAGACATACCGTTATCCAAGTTGTATCACTTCCACTGTTCTGATGTACTGGTTTATTATGTACAACCTGGAAATGAAATAGAAATGAAAGGATAAATATGGTATCGACCCGGGCGTTTGGCATCGCTATGGTGTGAGATATGACAGTAAACGTCTAGGGTATAGACTCTGTGACATATCTATTTATATATAATCTTGGAATCAATGGATTTCAACAGCTAAATGTCATTAAGCTAGAATTCGTATCATACGTTGAATTATGCAACTTGCGAAAATTGATTAATGATTTCAGATGATTTTTTCTGCTCAGAGAGAGAGAGAGAGAGAGAGAGAGAGAGAGAGAGAGAGAGAGAGAGGGAGAGAGAGGATGACCTTATCTCTCTCCTCCTACCTTACTCGGTGGACATGCTTCAAGTGTTTCGTCTTCAACAGAATTACTCATTTCAAGGATGATGTTGGCCAACTACTCCTTGCTCTAATTCTCCCCTTCCAGTATGCTGTAAGCAGGAGTCCTTAGAATACTACTGGGTGTTCTGGGGAAACTAATCGCCCCAAATAAGGTTTAATTATAGTACCATCGAGAGAACGTGTTTGATCAGTGAATATAATTATGAAAGTGGGAACTGGGTCGCTGGGGTACTGTACTGACAGGTAGACTGAGGGACGTATGACCTGAATAAAGATGTCTTTGCTGTTGGACAAAGACAAGTCTCAACTGCTAACCGGTTATGATCAAAGCTTTGGTTGTAGCTCAACAGCACGACATTACAACCCTTGAGCATGACGGTACGACTCTTGGGCACGATGTTACGACCCGTAGGTATGATGGCCTAGCCAAAGGCAGTCCTCGCTGCAGGGCGGCGCCGTCCTGCTGAAGGATGGTACAGCTGTGTTTGGTATTAGACAAAGGAAGGTACGTCAAGCACTCGAAAAAGATCTCCATGAGAAAAATTACCATTCTCAAATTATTTCAGCAACTTGTAAGCGTCGGCAGGCAAAGTTATCAAAGAACTTCCCGGTTACTGTGCTGGGCCGTGAATAACCTGGTAATTACATGCTTATGTGTTAATCACAGCAAAGGAAAACATCGCCCAACTCCACCTATTCATCTTGCGACAAACACCAACTTTTACCTACACCACAAAACTCCCCTTCCATATATTTTCCTGTCACATACAGCTCCTTAATGGCATCATTTACCATTAAACTTCCGCCCACAAGGTAAAGAAAGGATGGGGGGAAAAATAAGAAAACATTAATTATAACAATAAGCTTTGGGAAGGGGTGGGGGAGGGAGTTACAGGAAGAGGGGGAGGAGGAGACCACATTCCAATATCAAAGGAGGATCCAGAATATTAATGCCTGGGTGGTTTGAAAGGCAACTCCAATTTCTCCGGAATGAAAAAGTTTTAGGGACGTCGGGGCTAATGATATCGTGCGTGTGTATTTAGGAAGATACCTCCCTCCCCCGGGGATCAATACCAGGCCCGAGAGGCGACCGACCCACGTTTTCCCCGCGAAAGATTTGCCAGGATTGATTTTCGCATGTTGTTGATCATCTATTTATGTTTATATTTATATCTACGAGCTCCCCACATCCCTATGTTTCCAGGGAAGGATCTATCATCAGAACTAGTCTTCGAGTATTCGGAAATAGATGTATAGTTCGTAACTCGACGTCAAAGCTCTAGAAAGAAAATATACGTACATATCTTATCTGCCCACCTCTCGCCAAGATGAATTCCAATATTGTTGTGAACGTTAGACGGCATCATCACTCCTCTAGGCCAATCAGTTGACAGGATCGAGATGGCATCTTATGAGGCAATTTTTTTCCTCTCTTTTTTTGAACTAAATAAGGTTAGGAATCTCTTATTGCGTTTTCTTGAATAAACCAGGTAGGGCATATCGCAGAGGCAGAGGCAACGTGGTATCTGGCAAGCATTGGAGCTCATTAATCAGTAAATAAATAAAAGAATAAAAAGTCTTTGGAACCAGTTCGTATATCTTAAAAAAAAAAAAAAACTAATTCCGAGCCTCTCGGCTCGAAGACGCGGCGCTCAGAATTGGAAAAATGTCTAATTTCCATGAAACTAATGCCGGGTTATGGTCTAATTTGCAAACGTGGTTGTCGTGTCACATATCATGTATACTAAACACACTTATTTCTTCCTGCCAAGAGCATGCATTTGGCTCTGCAAGAGACGGTTTAACTCATGGTATCAGAGGCTTTGGAAATGTCCTTCTGGGGATGACTGTTTACAGCAAAATGTTTCTCGTGTATATGTTCGCTTACTTCTTTTCTTTTGTACCTATTTCCATGTGAGCGCCTTTCAGCCGCAATGCAAATAGCAAAAGCTTTGTTTAATGCAAAGCAAATCGTGCCCAATTTCCGAACAAGACTTTGATCATCTCCCAGTTGAAAAAGAACAGCGTCTCCTATCGTCCCCACATTCTCCTATCTTGTCATACCAGTAGCCTTCTACCCTTCCTGTACGATACATCCAGATTATGGAAAAAAGAAACTGGAAACTGGAAAGGACATTCAGTGACACACTTACTTTAAGAGTAAAAATAAAAGTGATTGGAACATCAACGTGACCACTGTTTACTTTTGGAGGTGACAAGAGTTTTACGGCAGATCCAAGCACGAGTTGGTGGAGGTAGTTCAAGAGCGCTTATACTCACTTCTGGTGGTTTATACTGTGAGAAATAAGCCCTTGAATACAGCGACCTAATCGTTTAGATAAGACTACTTAACTCTGGAGTAAGATGACTTAATCCCTTGAGAACGATGAACTGGCTCCTTGAATTTGATGACTTGGCTCTTTGAGTACGATGATCAAAATCATTGTACTTAAGGCACTAATTCGTCGTACATGAAGCTTCAGGTCCCCGTCAGTGTGGGGTTGAGCCACTACAATCCTCATGGGATAAAAGCATATTACCCAAGGATCTCTCTCTCTCTCTCTCTCTCTCTCTCTCTCTCTCTCTCTCTCTCTTTCTCTTTCTCTTTCTCTCTCTCTCT
>JAYMFT010069764.1:0-14622 GCA_038088735.1 Panulirus argus
GTTATATACTTTTGCTCCGACGTTATATACTTTTGCTCCGACGTTATATACTTTTGCTCCGACGTTATATACTTTTGCTCCGACGTTATATACTTTTGTTCCGACGTTATATACTTTTGCTCTGACGTTATATACTTCTGCTCTGACGTTATATATATACTTTTGCTCTGACGTTATATACTTTTGCTCCGATGTTATATACTTTTGCTCCTATAACTCGTGGTACTTTGCCACCTCCCCATGTCGTTCGCTGAGGCAGGGAGTAATCCTACGAGTCTCGACGGAGAACCCTGCCTTCCGAGAACGTCTTTTGCGTCATATGACGCAATCTCCTCCTCCTGCTCCCCATCTGCAAACTAGGGAGTACGTCGAGAGGCACCCAGTTCTCCCTGTGAGCCTACGTGATATTCTTTTCCCCCTAAATGCCTTTCCTTCCTTACTACCTTTGTGTTTTGTGTGTCCACACTTAACCTTGCGCACGCTAGTTGACATTCCGCGTCAAGAGACCTCGGACAGGCGACCCCAAAAGGCCCCATATACCTCAGGGGGTTAAGCAGTTGTTGTACATAGGTGGAAATAAAACCCTACGGTGCCGAAGAGAGGAGGAGGAGGAGGAAGAAGGGGTTGGTTGGGTCAGAGTCACCCGGGGAGAGGGTTAAACACGGCTCCTTATTTCTCAAACTTGTTACAATGGAGTCCAGTGCGCAAGGGGAGGCAAAGTATGCAACGCTGGTCTCTTAACTGCATTCGTGAGCTGTGATGCTGAGTTGCGGCAGTGATTGTTAAGTTGCCTGTCGCGGTCCCGTAGCCTACTGTAGTGCATTCTGCTGTTAGCCCGTGGCTGCTAACCTCGGGACGACCCTCTGCAGAGGTCGTCTTTGTAGGGTGGGTGAAGAGGGCGCGTGTGCTTTGCAACTCGGGGAATTTTCCTACTACGTGTGATGTAAGTGCATTTTTATACGGGAGTCATATATAGGATATCCGAGTTGTGCAATTGTTTTTTCCCGTCTGGGACGCCCTCCCTCTCTCTCTCTCTCTCTCTCTCTCTCTCTCTCTCTCTCTCTCTCTCTCTCTCTCTCTCTCTCTCCTCCCTCTCTTGCCAACATTGGATACAGTACCTTTAAATGTACCCAGACGCTGGCAGGATCATCTACCCCCCCTCCCTCCTCCTCCTCCTTCACCCTTTTGCTCTCGCTCTGTCTCTCTCTCTTTCCCTCTCATCCTCCCTCTCTCCCTTTCTCTCTCTTACACAGACTCCCCTCCAAGACTTTCCCTTCGTTTCACCTCGGAGGAAGGGAGTCTCTCCGCCACCCACCCCACCCCACCCCACCGCCCGAAGGGGGGGGAGGGGAAGTGGGACTTTAAACCCGTGAGTGTACAGGATTTATGAATGAACTTAAGAGGATGTTGACCCCCATGAACGGCCATGTCATTGTTTGGGGGGGGGGGAGTTGCGCCTCCTGGATATGACGCACTCGAGGATGCGTTAGGTCGTAGGCCTAGTGTGTGTGGATTTTGAGGGCGGGAGGGCATTGTGGTGGGGAACGTGGTTTTGACTACATTCTTCAGCCTCCTTCCAGAGCACATGGGTGAAGTCGAAGGCGACTGAAAATGTAACTTTTTACTGTTAATGTGTGTTTCTTAGTTTTTTTTTTTTTATGTCTGTCTGTCTGTCTGTCTGGTGTATTGCATAGGTTTTTTAATCCATTAGCACGTGACACTGATTCTAGTGTAAAGTTCCCGTAGTAGCGAGGATGATGCTGTTGTGTTGATATCCAGCAAGTGAGAGGTGGTGATTTCATTCACACGAACGATTGACTCCCGTGTGACGTAACGTGTGGATTCTCGTGTGTGCATAACGTTGATGCACAGTGCTGAAAACAATTTTCTTTCTCCTCGTATTTTCTCTTTTTATTTTAATGGTGTCAGTACACTTGATGTGTTGAGTCGCATACTGAAGACGGTCAGGGCAAAATATATACAACAAACAGAGGGTTATTTATTACCTAACTTGAAAAAGTGTTTTTAAGAAAGGTGATTATGAAGCGTCAAATATTTTTGATATTTAACTTTACTTGATTTTAATATTTTAGGGTATATTATAGAAGGATACCAGTTTTTAAGGGAATGTCAAAAGCTCCTCTTTATTTTAAGGGATATTAAAAACGCCTAGCAGGTTTTAGAGAATGTCAACAGCGACTGTCAGTTATTTTGTGTGATATCAAGAACAGCTGTTAGTTCCTGTAGGGCATATCAAGAACGACTGTCCTCTCCTTTAGGGAATATCAGAAACGACTCTCATTTCCTTTAGGGCATATCCAGGAAGACTGCCAGTTCTTTTAGGGGTGCTTAACAGGTTTTTAGGGAGCACTAGGAACGTCTTATCAGTTCCTTTCTGGATTATAAAAACGACTCTATTATAATAAAGTAGAACATTTAATAAACAAAACATGTATAGATAAACTTGTCGCCCGGCTCTATTCATAGTCTAGACGCGAACTGTGTAAACAAAAATTATTTATTTAGTCTTGAGCTTTGTGTAAAAATTACTGGTACATATTGTAAATGATACGTCAGTAATGCTCTCCTACTGAGCAGTACGTTGGTCTGATTCTCGGGGGAACTGAGCGCTGATCTCGCGCTCATTCTGAGCAGTATATTCACGTTACGCAGTTTCTTGAGCACTGAGCGAATCCAACAGCGTTGTACTCCGTATTTTGAGCAGCACATCCATCGAGCTGTTGTTAGTAGTGAGTTGATCTTAATGTGAGTAATATGTTGATCTAGCCCTTCTGAGTAGTATCGTACGCTCAGTTATGAGTAATTCGTTGTCCTGACTCTTCTGAGCTGGACTTTGATGTAAGCACAATTCATATAGCTCTTTTGAGTAATGTATATTGTTTTGTTTCCTGAGCACCGATTATCTAGCTCATCTGTACACTGTGTTTGTCTTTAGCTCTTAATTTGAGACATGGCTCCTCTGAGCAAGAAGAAGTCGTTCTTTTATTCTGAGCCCTACTAACTCTTTTGGGCTAGTTCGGTTACCCATAAATTTATGAGAATCTTGCCTTTGGGAAGTATATTCGTTAGATTCACAGTATGAGCGGTATGTTTATGACTCACACAGAGGCTATTTATAAATCGATTGATATGTTGATTACTCGCTTAACGCTGAGCTTTTATGTTGTCGTCACGATTATTAGATTATATGTTATTCGGTTTATTTTTTTTTTTTTTTTTTTGCGTGTGTGTTATGTTGATGAGATTCGTATCTAAGCAAGCGTGTTTGACGGGACAGAACCAGGGTGATAGGATTAGTTATCACAGTCGAGATATTTATTCTCTTGGTGTTACAACCGGTGTGGTGGTTGAGCAAGTCTTGAGCAGTATGTTGGTGTGGCATAGCAGTAGTATATTGCCATAGTACTTACCCTGAGCAGTATGTCGTAGCAAGCGCTTATTCTGAGCAGTATGTTTTAGTAGCGCTTATGCTGAGTGGTATGTTGCTGTAGCACTTATCCCGAGCGGTATGTTGAAGTAGCGTTATTCTGAGCAGTATGTTGAAGTAGCACTTATCCTGAGCAGTATGTATAGTACTCTTATCATGAGCAGTATGTTTCAGTAGTACTTATCCTGAGCAGTATGTTGTAGTAACACTTACCCTGAGCGGTATGTTGAAGTAGCACTTATCCTGTGCAGTATGTTGTAGTAGCACTTATCATGAGCAGTATGTCGTAGCAGCGCTTATTCAGAGCAGTATGTTGAAGTAGCGTTTATCGTGAGCAGTATGTTGTAGTAGCACTTATCATGAGCAGTATGTTTCATCAGTACTTCTCCTGAGCAGTATGTTGGAGTAACACTTATCTTAAGCAGTATGTTGAAGCAGCACTTATACTGAGCAGTATGTTGTAGCAGCGCTTATTCAGAGCAGTATGTTACATCAGCACTTAACGTCAACAGTATGTTGTATTAGCACTTATCCTGAGCAGTATGTTGCAATAGCACATGTCTTGAGCAGTATGCTGTAGTAGCACTTATCCTGAGCTGTATTTTCCCGTAGCACTTATCCTAAGCTGCATGTAGCAGTAGCACTTGACCTGAACTGTATGATGCTTTAAATAATTCTAAGCAGTGTGTTGTAGCACTTATTTTGAAAAGTATGTTGTAGCCCATACCTGGAGCATTAAGTTGCTGTAGCACTTAATCCTTGACAGCATGTTGTAGCACTTTCCTGCGCACTATGTTGTTTTAGCACTTTCCTCAGTAGTATGTCGTTGTAGCACTTATCATAAGCAATGTTTTGTTCTAGCCCTTATCATAAGCAGTATGTTGTAGCTCTTACCTAAGCATTATGTTGCTGTTGCACTTTCCTGAGAATTATGGTGTAGCATTTATCATAAACAGTATGTTGGTGTAGGACTTTCCTGAGCAGTATGTTGTTGTAGCATTTTTCTTAAGCAGTATGTTGTTGTAGCACTTATCATAAGCAGTATGTTGGTGACGCACTTTCCTGAGTAGTGTTGTTATTGTAGCACTTTGCTGAGTAGTATGTTGTTGTAGCACTTATCATAAGCAGTATGCTGTTGTAGCACTTATCCTTAGCAGTATGTTGGTGTGAAAAGTTTCCTGAACAATATGTTGTGGTAGCAATTATCATAGGTAGTATGTTGTAGCACATATCTTGAGCTGTGTGTTGGCCTAACACTTTTCTGATCAATATGTCGTTATAACACTTGTTCTATTTGAACACTTATCCATAACTATATGTTGTACTCTTTAGAAGTAGGATGATGTAGAACTTGTGCATTCCGGTAGTATGGTTGTGTTACTTTTATTCTGAGCAGTATGTTGATCAATACGTCCTTACAGTATGTTTATGTAGCACTTAGTTCAAAGAACATGCCGAGGTAACACCTATGTTGAGCAGTATGTTGCCGTAGAACTTACGTTCAGTAACTTTTATTAAGAAAAGTAAAAAGTATGTTGGCGAATGCGTCCCGGCAATGTTGGTCTATCGCTTACTTTGTATATTTTGCTTAATATATTGACCTTAAAGTTTATCTTGATCACTGTATTGCTATAGTGATTGTTCTGATCACTACGGTGCAAAAACGTATCTTGTGCAGTATAGTTGTTCAAAAACTTATTCTGGATGCTTACCTGAGCAGTATGCAGTATGCTGAGCAGTGTTTTCATGAGACTATTGTATTGAGCAGTATTTTAATCTTGCACTTGCCTGAGCAGTATGTTAATTACACTCCTTTATTGAGCAGTATGTTAATCTTGCACGTACTTGAGCAGTATTTCAGACACGAAGGGTATTACAACAGCTGTGTTATGTATATGTATATATATATATATATAGATAGATAGATAGATAGATAGATAGAAGGTAAATAGATAGATAGATTGGATTTTGGTCACGTTTGCGTAACTCCCTCACATGTTCAGAGTTTGTGCAGAATTACCGGGGTTGTATATCGGTCTTTATGACCAAAAACGATGGGTCATACTTCGGATTTTCACCTTTCTTGCCCGAGGCGTTCTTGACCGTAACACCGAGCTATATGCATCGCTCCATTTTCTGTGCACGAGGCGAGTACCACCAGAGAAAATGCGCGACCGGTTCCGGTCAGCATTTAAAGCCAGATATTTTTCCGTGGTGCTCATCGGATCAACCCCCCCCCCATCTCACCCCACACCATCCCCCCTTCCCCCCCTTCTTCTTCTTGGGGGGGGGGGACCGGACACGATGGCATCACAGTTACTTCTCGGTCTCCGGTTTCATTCGAGAATGAGCCAGTCATAAAAGATCCGGTGATAGCTGGCCGCCTCCCATTGGCGGATGCCTGACATTGAACGCAGGTTTCCGCATGGTGGCCGACGTGCGCTCTCGAAAAATCCGTAATTTTATTTCAAATCTGATAAATTTGTAAGTTTTTAAATTTCGAAACAGTGTGGTACAGGAGTCCAAATTTCAGGCGGCTGGTATTATGAATATATGAGTGGGAACTTGAGACGTGGATGTGAATTACTTAACAGAAGTGTTTCAGGATGTGAATTACTTAACAAAAACAAGTTTCAAGATGTAAATTACTTTTTGCCAAAAAAGGCTTTGAGATGTGAATGACTTAATATTTCAGGCATCTGTGGAGGGGACCCCGACCTTTATAGAGCCGTCCACGGCTCTTGGCCAGTCGGTATATAACGAGCTGGTCGCTGCAGACAGGTGGTCAACAGTGGAAAGGTGGCTGCTGCAGGAGGCTGGGTCGTTATATGACAGTGACCTCTTAAAGAGAAATGACCGTCTGGGGTTATCGGCAGGTGGTGGCTGCATGTGTTTAAGGGTAACGTGGGGAATGCGTGCTTCCGACAGAGACGAATCGACTGCTTTGATCAAGACATCGCTACGTGGAGGTGGCCGCTTTGACGGAGTGGATCTCACTGCGTGGACATGACCGCCATATATGAAGGTAGGTCGTTTGAACCACAGTTGAGAGCGTGGACGCTGGGGGGCCCGCTCGAAGTGGCGATGCTCCTTGTAAATGACTCGTGCGAGCCCATCGCGTCCACGCTGAATCAAGGTGACCCCTAAGGGAGAGGTGGTCGCCGCTTCTGCTCCTCCGGTCTCCGTAGCGCTCCGCACAGACGGCCGATGTCATCAAGTTGTTGGAGATTACGCGTCTAGTGAATTAGAAAATTCTAACTCGAGCGAGAGAGGGAGGCTGTCTATTTCTCTTTCTCTCTCTCTGGTCTAGAGTTCGGTCGCTTGTGTCGTAAATCACGTCTTGCGCTTTCGGAGACGCGTCGGCGGTAGGAATCGCGCGTGAACTGGTTTGGTGTAGTTTATCTGTCTGCGAATGGCAGCGCCATTCCGACGAGCGTACTTTCAGTCGCGTCGTTTACATTTGTTTTACAAGGTGTCCATAGTCGCCCATCCTTTTTGTATTTTACAGTCGTCCCCGCACATGAACCTTCAGTAGTTTCGTAAATGTGCGGCGTGTAAATGTAAACTAGTTTCAGCTGGCGTCGTCACAAAGGGACACTAACCACCAGTTCTACCCTTAAACGAGCCATTAGTCTCCCTCCTCGTGGTCGGAGTCGCCGAGTTTGGCCGTCCAGCGAAGCCGGCCGACGGTGGAAGTGGCAAATTGCTTCTTTGTTATCGAGTCCAGGCCGTGGCGCCCTCCCGGGGAAGGCCCAGCCGTGTCCGTGTTCATCGTCCGTGTCCAGCCTCGTCCCCTCCACTAGCATCTGTCGTCCGTCCGTCCGTTGTAGTCAGGAGGTACGGCGTCCGTCAGTCGTCTCCGTACTGCAGCGTCCTTAGGTCGCACATTAAGGTCCGTCCGTGGCCGTTGCCATGTCTAACGTCCGTGGGCCTTAAAAAGGAACCAGCTTTCCTGGTCCTTTTCACACCCGTAGAGTCCGTGGTGGCCGTTGAGGCGTCCGTAACACTGTGGCCAGAAGAAGTCCTTTGTGGCTTCTGCAAACGTAAGTTTCACTGACTCTATCTTCTACGAGTAGAAATTTACGCTGTCTTCAGGTTGTGTCCACCCAGGGGCTCCACATGGTACTTTAAGACGTCTCTCCTGCAGGAGACAGAAAGCAAGGGCGCCATTGTCACACAGGCAGAGGATGTCTTTGGGTGCCTGTGTAGGTATTTTCTCAAGTTGCGCTGTCGCGCATTCCTACGCGGGGTCGACGCTGAGGTTAATGTGCGCAGTTGAGGAAATGACGCAATTCTTGCGCGTGTTCTAGGACTCTTGGGGGAGTCGGTTTGGTCTGTCTCGTTTGAAGATAAGGGAACGGTGAGATTATAAGGGTGATCAGCAACGACCCCCGCGGATGTCTCTAGTTAGATCGGGCGCTTGGAATTTCTCTTTGATTTCTCCGGAGAAAACGGGCTGCCAGGAGTCCAGGATTACTCACCTTGTGTCTCGAGGGCAAATCGCGAACTTCCTTTCACGCGTCTCCGTAGAAAACGCAGTATCGCTTCTCTGCCAAGATCTCCTTTCGGTGTTCCTGGCGCCTCCTTGTATAAGGCTGCGGCAGTCGGAAGGCAAGTGTAGCTTGCGTATGAGGAGGAAGAGGAGGTGTAGGTGCGCGTCTTGCGAGACCAGGTAGTGCATTCCTGAAGTGTGTGCTGGGAGAGGGAGGGAGGGAGGGGGCAGGTCTTGTAGGCTTCCTACAAGAGGCGACAGGAAACAGGAAGTAGGGGGTCGGGTTACCAGTGCTGGACGGGAAAGTTTAGCGCAGCAGCAACAGCCAGCCATACGTGGTCAGACACACACATATACTCTCTCTCTCTCTCTCTCTCTCTCTCTCTCTCTCTCTCTCTCTCTCTCTCTCTCTCTCTCTCTCTTTTATCTCTCCATGGTTCTGTCTTATGAGGGAGGATTTATATAGTGGGAGGTGGTCATTTGATTCGTGTTGACTGGGGTGTTGTCAGTCCGTCTTGTGTTTCGCGACTGGTGTTACGGAACGACTCCAGCTTCCCCAACCTCCCCTTGTTATATACACCCACTAAGTTAGCGAGGCTGGCAAGTTGTTAGTTGTACGCTCACAACCGTTGTGATAAGTAAATCAGGTTCCTCGATTGGTAGACGAGAGCCACCCTCGTCAGATTATACCCGTTAGCCTGACAGTGAACTCGAGGGATATTAAGTGATTCATCCAGTAAAAGCTGGAAGGATTCGTGTTTCTCGTTTCAAGTTGTGTGATGCCGATAAAGTGAGCTCAGGGCTAGAGTATTAAGGCACGATTGATTTATGCCAACGTTCTTCTGTTAGATTCTCCTTCAGGAGGGACTGTGGGTCTTCCTTTAGCTCAAGAACAGGAGTCACGACGAGGCGCGTGAAGGACTAGAGGGAGCAGTCATGAGGCTGGCCACAGAGGCTGTGATAGTTCCATAAGGAGGCTGGCCACAGAAGCTGTGATGGTACCATAAGGTTGCTGGCCGCAGAAGTTGTGATGGTACCATAAGGCTGCTGGCCGCAGAAGCTGTGATGGTACCATAAGGCTGGTGGCCGCAGAAGCTGTGATGGTACCATAAGGCTGGTGGCCGCAGAAGCTGTAAGCGGACCGTAAGGAGGAGGGGGAAGGATTGGTTACAGGAGGAGAGAAGGAGGCGGTTGGAGCAAGTAACACGAGCTGCAGGAGTAACAGGAGAAGGAAGAGGAGGAGCAGTAATTGGAGCAAGAAGAGCCGTCGTCAGGTGGAGGTAATGGCGGAGGGGATTTGGCGGCGGTGCTGTCATTCCTGTTAGTAAGGTCATGGGAAAAGCCTCCTTCCACAGGCAGGTTTTGCTTGAGTTGTTACGCAGCTTTACGAGCTTCCTCTCTCTCTCTCTCTCTCTCTCTCTCTCTCTCTCTCTCTCTCTCTCTCTCTCTCTCTCTCTCTCTCTCTTCTCAACTAACAAATCCCTCTTCACCTTCTTCTTCTCCTCTCTCCGCGTCTTACCTCTAACTACTCGTCACTCTCTGCTTCAGGAGACGCCGGCCCGAGACTCGTCCGAGAAGTTTGGGCCAGAAGACATTCCCACCCCTCCCTTGGCCGCCGCTCGGAGCAGCCAGTCACTGGACCGCATTTCCCGGCGGTCAGCGTCTGCAGCCACCCCTGAGGCAACCCCGGAGGCGCAGCCGGAGGGCGGCCTTCAGTCTCCTGACCTGCCTTTCCAGCTGATATCCACAGTATGACGCTAGGACAGCGTAGCCCACTGTCGCCCCCGTCGCCACACAGCCGTCACACATATTGCACGCTCTCACCTCTGACAGCCAACCAATGCAGGCAATCATTACTCATACTGGGAATCCTACAAAGCTACTCTACGTGCTACGCGGTTCCTGGAACGAACTTCAGAACATTTTGGTAAATACTTTTCCCTTAGGCTGCGTGAGTATTCTGTCTACTTGGAACTTTCAGTGGGCAGAAGAGATTCCGTACCAGATACATGTATATTTTTTCTTTTTTTTAGTTTTGCTCTCAGGTCTGAACATGAACTTCAAAAGTGTTCTGTTATCTAAGAGAGAGTAACGTGTATATCCAATAGTACCATATCTAAACCGGAAGGAAGGGATATTGGTATTTAGTTTCAAACTTCCATTCTACCCTTCGGTGTGACGCAAATACAGCCCTTCCTATACGACATTTTCTCTGATGTAAAACAGTAGAAAGTTCGGATAGATATGAAGACTACTTTGTATTCCTTCTTCCCTCTTCCTCATGTAAGGTGCAGATGGTTGTGTTAGCGTCAGAGGCTAGTTACCTACAGTGGTCTCCCTACGCTATATCCATTGTAAAAATTTAGTTGGATATGTATCCCACTAAGGGTAATTGCTAATGAACATTTAGCTAATTAAACATTAAATCATTTGCCTAACGTCACAGACTAACGAAAAGTAACTAACCGAAATATCTAGGTACAAAACTTTCAGATTACATTTGTAACGAGGAAATTACGTTCCCGATAAAAGAAATTTTCATAAGAATGATCAGAAGTTTGTGGATCAGGCAGTCGGCTGACTATAATGTACTAACACCTTTCACTGTTGTCCTTCGTAGAATCATTAATGATCTTTTTAACACCTGACTAATAACACTGTATTGAGGGCAACTTGGAGATTAGGCAGACTCTGGTGTTAAGAAAACCAGCGAACATGGGAAATGTACAAACTGTAACAATCATGGAGTGTACAAAATGTCAGTGTACATGGAGAGTGTATGAACTGCCAGGGCTTATGGAGAGTATACAAACTGCCAATGTACGTGGAGAGTATACAAGCTACCAGTGTATACGGAGAGTGTACAAACTGCTAGTGTACATGGAGGGTATACACACTGTCAGCATACATGGAGAGTGTACAAACTGCCAGTGAATATGGAGAGGAAGGATGGGGAGGGTAAGGACAGTGCAGAGGACAGTGAACCGTAGTCTGATGCACCAGGCTGTACCAACAATCTGGCACTGTCCATCACTGTACTCATGATATCCTGGCGTCTGGGAGGGCAAACCACAATAGCAATATATTAGGAAAGAATCTAAAGAACTAAACTCATCTTCACTGTCACCGAGATGTTCAGCTGAAACACCTTGGATATTTATTTTTAGATTATTTATGTTATCAAAATCCATTTATAAAAACACGTCTGGCGAAATCAACGGTTCGGAACTAATGAAAAACAACTTTCTGTTTATATCTTTCAGCAACAGTATATAATTCGGATTGGAACGAGATATTTCTTTTATTTTTAAGGTGCAACTGCTATATCTGCACAGATGCAGTCACTCTCCTCAAATTACCGTTCAGAATAAACTGCCGTATAGATGGTCATAAAGTATAGGGCTAGAATAGTTGGTGTCGCCACATGTGAATCAGGGACCAATCCTTCTTCTGTGGTATGTGAAGCTGGGGAGGAGCAAGATATTCTCCGCCTGGCAGCTGGCCTATCGTGGCGATCGACCAGTCAGATGTTATCATCTACGCTTTCATGAAACAGTGCGGCGTCGTG
This sequence comes from Panulirus argus, assembly GCA_038088735.1. NCBI lineage: Eukaryota > Metazoa > Arthropoda > Malacostraca > Decapoda > Palinuridae > Panulirus > Panulirus argus. The sequence goes on from JAYMFT010069764.1 coordinate 11,509, forward strand.
GGCGTCTTTACTCCAAGGGCCGGGTCAAATATGACATCCTGACATACATCATAGATCGTTGAGAGTTTATTGAGAATAGAGTATGATGGCTTGCGTCAAAAGGGTCTCTTCATCTAGGTACCTGTTATCCGTCGTAAATCACAAAAAAACTCACATACCAGAGGTCAGTCACCTGAGGAGTCATATCGCGGTGAGAGAAGGCGACAAGTGTGTGGCCTTATAGGTTAAAAAGTCACAATCAACAGCTATATATTGCAGGTCCTCACTCAACCGTTCAGCTATAAGTTGTTGCAAAATCGACATTTGGCCGAGGGAAACATTTTGGAGATACAAGTCGGCAGTTCTCATCAAGCACATATATGTTACACAGAGATAATTAGCAATCGAAGAATCTTATAAATTGATAATGATTCCTCCACAAAGAGTGTCTTGTGTATATTCTGTTAAATTGGATATGTAAACATACATTTGGTGTGTAAATCGGTGAATGGAAAATAGTTAGATATAGAGAGAATAAACATGAATAGATTAAGGCTGATACACGCTTACATATAAGCACACACAACCGCACAGTTGTGCACTGACCCCGTCAATCCAACGGGTCTGGCTGGGTTCGAGTCTTGGACAGGACAATCGGTTCACAGCTAACCCAGCTGATCATCCTGCCGTTTAAGGTGGTTGGTAGATGATTGTTACCAGGCGTGAGCTGGGGTTTGTGCAAATGAGTATGCATCAGGTCAAGACATGGCATGTCTGCAAAGTTAAGAGACTGGGCAACACGAGGTCGAGCTCTCTTCCCGTGACACTCAGACAATGATTACAAATAGTAATCACACACACACACACAACCTGTCACTGTCCATCAGAATCTCACATTAAGAGAAGAGTTAAGGGAAAAAACTGTCCTCTGGCTAATATCAGAATAGCTTTCAGGTATATGCGTAAGGATATAATTAGCAAGCTCTTCGTATCTTACATTACACTAAAACTAGAATATGCTACTCAAGTTTGGTCACCGCACTTAAAGAAGTATAAGGAGTTAATTGAGAAGATCCAGAGGAGGACATCAAAGATTGTACCAGCTAAGTTATAAGGAATATCTAAAACCTTGAAATCTGCCCATCTTAGAAGAGAGAAGAGTAAGGGATAACTTCACAACAACCTTTAAGTTTTCAAAACAAATCAGTGAGTTGGACAGCCAAGAGTTCTTCGAGAGATGTGGGGACAGAGCAACCAGGGGACATGACATGCAGTAAAGCAAGAAAAATGTGAAAAGAGCAAAGAAAAAAGGTTAAATATAAAGATATATCTCCGTAGTATGTGAGTGGTGGATGGACGGAATATAATGCCTGAAGACATAGTTGATTTAGACAGCACACATGAGATTGAGTTGTGTGATAAAAGAGACTGTTCAAGAGATGGGGACCCGTCGGGTGTAAAATCTCCTCCCTGAACAGTACAAATAGGTAATCATGAAAAGACAATGTGGTAATTACACACACACACACACAAGGGGGCGGTGGCAGCAGCAGCAGCAGCAGGAGGCCAGGGGTAGCGAGATGTATATTCGTGGTTCCACTGCCCAGGAGCGCCCATTTTGCATGTACTGGGAATTAAATACTGTAGGGCTCCAGAAATGTTGTAGAAGTATGAATACACGAAAGCTTTGTTACTGTTTGGGAAAGCAGGCTTTGCGATCTTGACTATGTGGAGAATATGGTTACACCCAACATGTTCATATTATTGCAAGGTTGAATTGTGGTGTTCTGAAAATGAAAAGAGGGAAACGCACGTCTCTAAGAGATATAGGAAGGAATTACGTTTAAGAACGACTGAATCTATCCAGGTTGCTGCTCCTACATTTTCAGATGTTATATGGGTTTGAAATGAAAGACTGTAAATATTCAGAACGAAAAAGAGAGCGAGTATTAGAAGGATTATTCCACTTTGCATAAGTCAACCCACTTTCTTTTAAAGTGAGTTGACTTATGCAAAGTGGAATAATCAGCATAAGAATGGATAGGGTAAGAAGCAGAGAAGAGAATATCATTTACTTAAAGAAGACAAAAAAGTAGATGAAAGGCGAGACTCACGAGGAAAACCAATTTTGTTAAGATAGGAGGGAAAACCGCCCCGTCAAAGTCTAATGCAAAGGAACGCCATAAAGTAAACAAAGAGAAGCATAAAAACCAAAAAAGGGAGTTTAGAAAGCAAAAAACATACAACACCCTAATCAAAAGCTATGAAGATGTCGAGGGTTATTGACAAGGTTCATCACAACGTGGCTAACCAGTCGCTAGAGCCCCACGTCAGAAGAACTGTGGAAAAGACAAACTATCTGCCCGCAAATATAAGATTCTCCTTCCGGTGTATGGATAAGGATTCATTTGGTTAACTTTTCACAATACATATTAAACGAAAACTGGATTTCGCCTCTGAAGTTTTACGAGCCTCATAGAGGTCTAGTGTATTTGAGAAGGCTCAGAAAAGAGCAACAAATATGTTACGTGAATTACGAGAACTGAGATACAATGAGAGGTTCTGGGCTGCATAAAATAAATAAAGAAATAAAACACAATCGAGGTGAGAGGAGAAATGAGTGACTCGATGACAGCGATCAAGTTTCTAATTCAGGTGGACGAATCCGACAGTGAAAAATTGAGTTGAATGCAAAAGTATCCAGAGGCCATAATGAGAAGCTAGGCAAGAAGCTTGTTAAGAAGAAAGGGTACTTAAGGGAGATGGATGGTAGAAATGCACTAAACGGTGGAATTCTTGAAGCTGGCGATATGCAGATGTTTAAAAAGGCCACCTGTCGTTAAAAGTCCAAATGGCTGGGCCCCACGAGTGCAGAATGACACGACGACGCAAATATATGAACAAAAGCACATCCGAAAAATTTCATACAGATAGATATGAGATATGTATACACTGTTACACGCAAGCATAAGCACAACTACGCTCCAACATACGTATACAAACACACTAAAACATATGTGGGTGCATAAACACACACAAACACACACGCACGCTCACACACACACACACACACACACACACACACACGCACACACACACACACACACAAACACACACACACACGCACGCACACAC
>JAYMFT010069775.1:0-14622 GCA_038088735.1 Panulirus argus
AATACTCACTTTATGCTGACGACTGTGCAATATGGCACTCCTCGCCTAATGCACAGTTTTCGGCTGAACGGGTTCAAATTGCACTTGAGACCGTTCATCGTTGGGCGCTACAGTGGGCATTTAGGTTTCACCAGCTAAAAGCGTCGAGGTTGTTTTTACCCGAAAAGATAAACTTCCGATTTTGCAGCTAGAATAAGACAACAACCCGATTCCCTTTCGCAATAACGTTAGATTACTCGGTCTAAACTCTGACCGGAGATTAAATTGGAAAAATCATATAGATTATTTAATAGTAAATTGTAGTAAAAGATTAAATATTCTTAAGTATCATTCGGGTTCATTTTGGGAAGCCGACAGGAAATCTTTATTAATGATGTACAAGGCCCTTATTTGAAGTAAATTAGACTATGGCTCTCAGGTGTATGCTTCTGCGAGCGAGTGTACCTTGAGAAAGCTGGATGTATTACAGAATAAATGCTTGCGAATGTGTCTTGGAGCCCTATCATGTACTAGAGTTCCGCGATTGGAAGTTGAGGCATATGTACCTCCTCTCCGGTTGCGTCGCGATGAATTAACTTTAAAGTGTGGTATTCTGATGGCCAGGAGAAGAAACACTACTGCCTGTCGCCTTGCACAACAATATGAACAGTTCGTCGACAGAGGCGTCAGGACCCTATCCCTCAGAATACACTTCCTCAGTGAGAATTCTGGTCTGGATGTGCAAGAAGTGGACACGCTGGTTAGAAATAAAATACCTCCTTGGGAGGAGCCCAGGATTAAAATCAAGACCAATTGGCTCCCTGTGAAGAAAAGGAACGCTCCGGAAAGTGAGTTACACCAGCGATTTCGAAATGTTATTGCAAACCATTCGTCATATGTCCACTTCTACACAAATAGCTCCAAGACAGGTGAATGTGTGGGTGCAAGTGTATGGTCGAGCGAATGTTCTCTTAGGTACAGGCTACCGAATCATACATCTGTTTTTGTGTGCGGAATTGTTTGCCATCGATAAGGCCATAGATTATATAATTAATTCAGTTTATGTTACGTCAGTTATTTTTTCCGATTATTTATCGGCTCTTAAACCTATAGGCTCTGGTTATACAGAGTCAAATGAAATTCAGGGCAAAATCAATAATAAACTGAATTCGTGTGAGAAAGATATCATCTTGATCTGGGTGCCTGGTCATTGCAACATTTATTATGGCAATGAACAGACGGACCGGTTGGCTAAGTCGACCTCAGAACTCGAGGAGGTCGTTCCGATCCTTCGGGAGCTGGGGTCCTGCCTTTCCTTGGGGAGAAATTCAATATTTCTTCTGTGGCAAAGTCAGTGGACAAGCCTGGCCATCACTAAGAAATACAAGCCGCAAGTCGCGGACTAGACGACCTCATACAGGAGGAACAGAAGGGAGGAAGTCGGTCTAACCCGTCTACGTCTCAACTGCTCATACGAGACCCACCTACAGCCATGCATCAATAGAAATTTTCCACCAAGATGTGAGATATGTCGGACAATCCTGACTATAGAACACCTGCATTGCAAAAAAGAAAAAACAAAACAAAGAAAGAAATTGGCAGACTATTTTTAAAACGAAAATAAACTTCACCATTAACAGTCGTCCTGGTGACAATATAAATATAATTAACAGGTTGATTGTCTTTCTCAAGGAAACGGAAATAATCAGGAGGATATAAGGTGGTTCGCCGGTTCGACTCTGTGCCGAAGCTGGCTTCGGGGGTGTGATTGCTTCTGCTTCGGGCTGGCTGTTTCTTCATTACGCTGCTGGCCTGGAGCAGGGGTGGTTCGGTTTGGAGCTGGTTCCGTTACGGTGTTTCATGCCATGGCGAAGGCCTCTCTCTAATCTGTCCTATCTTTTCGCAGTCCTTCTGGCAACTGCACCAGCGAGTGGGTGATGTGCAAACTGGGTGGTGTTTTCTGCCATGTTGACACAATGTCCACTTAACTTTTTATTCCAATCTTATTATATCATATATATATATATATATATATATATATATATATATACACATTTTTTTTCCCCTATAGGATAAGATTGGGTATTCATAGGGACTTTATACAGTTAAAGATCAAACTGGGTTGCAGGCCTAATGACCTTACTCATAGGTCGCTGGCCTTTAAACCCAACAAAGCAACAAAGCAAGTGATGACCTTAGTTTATTGACGTAGGCTGATGAAAGAAAGTATTTATGCACACGTTTATATTATCCGTCTGGAACAGATTTAAATATCGCAATTTGTTTGAGTGATGACTCGTACACTTATATCTACTTAACGATGTGAAACAAGTCAAACGTGTTCGAGAAGTGGCCCTCCGTCCTTGGGGCCATTTTGATACGTCTTTGGGTAAAGCCATGAAAGGCTCTCTAAACTTAGTCTGATGAGAGAGAAAAAGAGGAAGAGAGAGAGAGAAGGGACAGTCTGAAGCGCATTCGACGTGTCTTGTCAAAGCGTTGGCTTTGGAAAGCGAGTCAATTGACCCAAGTCAGTCAGATTGCAGGGCTCTGAAAGAGTTGTCTTTAAGGGTTTACAAAATCGAAGCAAGATCGTCCTCAGCATTTCCAGTCCAGTCATTTTAAACCACGAAAAACATTTTGGTATTATACTCGATATTGAACACAAAGAAACAGAGACTGTGGTACACCACTACCCTGTCTTCTATAACATTGCCTAACTTAACGCGGCCTAAGTTGCTCGCTCAGCCTAACACAAGACCAAGGAACTCAGCCATCCGACCAGAAAGTCGAGTACCTAATTAGCGCCGCGTCGTTATAACCTGGAGAGGTTTCCTGCGTGCTGGAGTTCAGAACTTGTTGTAATGTATAATCCACGAATTCAGAACCGGAGATTCGTATCAAACTTTCGTCCGCGTTCAGAGGTTCAAAGTGGTGTATATTTCTGAGATCTGCTCTCGTTTCAGTGTCGTTCATGTAGCAGCATATTACACACACACACACACACACACTTCCAGTCACTAGTCATAGTTTTGTACTGTACCATCTGGCTTGCTTGCTAATTACGTTCATTTCATGGCATTTGAAGTAATTAACTTCACCGATATTACTCACACGAAGCGTTGCTAGGTAGGTTCTGCTAGAATGATTCTCAATATATTTGGTGTAACGACAAACCATATAGTATATTCATAAAGACTATATTTTTTCTTGTCCTATCCGCTATATTCTTGACGGGCTATATGCATATGTAATGGAGATTCTCTCTATTGGAACGCTTAGCCACGTTGTTGATACTGTTCCCCTGTCTATATATACATAATCGCTAAATTTATATATATGTCTATGTGTGTGTGTTGCGGGGGGGGGGGATTCACGCGTTTCTTTCAGCATTTTAATAATTATTAGATATTAATCCACAAAGCGGCCTGCTTGACCGTCTATGATTTTGTAGTCGGATCTTGGAAACTCCAGAAGCCCTTTATGCAGTGTTGTGAGATGTATAGTCTCAGATCCAGCGAGCAGAGTCTTGCAACTCGCTATTTCCCCAAGAATCATTGAAATCCATCAGCCAGTGACAGTAGTGAGGATGCTATGCATATGACTGGAAAGAGGGCCACGCCCCTTGTCAAAGCGAGTCGACTTTATGAAACATATGTTGGAAACTCGTCTTTTTCCGTGAGGAAAGACTCGGGGTTTCTTTTTACGTCTGTTTTTCCCTAACACGAATCCTCTTAATCCCATATCAGTTCTCATGCTGAATTAAAAGAGAGAGAGAAAAAAAGAAAAGAACAAATTTACTCCATGGCATCAACAAATACGCTGGAAGATGAAACTTGTCTTGTTCCAGGTAGCAGTGCAAGGTCAGACAATGCCGGGAGATTTAAGCCCTGTGCTTCCACGGCAGACCAACTAAGAATTCCCAGAAGATTATCTCGTAATTGGTAAAGTCCGAGTGGAGACAGGCCTGCTTGTTAGGAATTCTTCGCCCGGGTCTTCAGGGAGCGGTTGGACTCCAGGAAATGTAAAGAAAACGCAACCGGACCGTTCGCTGGGGGGAACAGTTGGCCGTCTGGAATTGTCTCTTAGGGTCCGTTGTAACCACACGCACACACACACTGTGAGGACGTTGTTAATACAGACAGCTTACTGGAATTTAAGAAGTTGTTCGATAGAGAATGTTCAGACGATGGTGGAGGCCCAATGGGTGTTAAAACTCCCTCCCCGGACAGTACAAATGTGTGACTATAAAGCGGTAAACACACACACACACACACAACACACACACACAAGTTCTGAGTTGGATGCTGGGACTTGATCTACCTTTAACAAAGAGTAACTTATCTATTGTCTTAACTTTGTTTAACTTGTCCTTGTTCCAACAGCGTTGCAGCAAACTACCTCATTTTAGTTCATCCAAATATATTTTACCAGCCTGTAAATTATACTTAATTCACATTTTTTCTTGTGCTAATTTTGGCAAATCCTGATTTACCCTTATTCTGATAGAGCCCAAATTACCCCTTATTTTACCTAAGCGTTGCTTATTTTTCTTCTATCAAGACGTTCCGTATTTTAGCGGAGCGTTGTTCCCTTACTGTTACTTTATCAAAGCGTTGTTTATAGGTATTTTAGCATAGCGTTGCTTGTTTTTATTAGGATTCATCTTGTCCTTATTTAAACCCAGCTCAAACTGTCCTTCATGTAAACAGAGCGTTCACTCCAACCTTGTCGTAGCTGATCGTTGCTGATTTCCGTATTTTTCAGAATAACGTAGAGTGACGTCGTTTCACCCCAAGTTTTTGAAATATCGTTACTACTCTATAAGCCGCTAGATGTGTGTTATCCACAGTCAGTTTTCAGTCACAGAACATTTACTTGTCATTCTTGCTTTGACAGGTTCATTTCATTTCATGACCTCGCCATTGACTATCTAGTCTTGTGTTATTCAGTATACTCACACACACCCTTATTCTGTGTCATACGTTAGAACATAGTAGCTAAATATGTTTCTTAACCTTCATGAAGATTTTTGAGTTAGCAAAACTTCATGAAATACCAATTTTTTCACGACGTGACTAAAGTCTATGATTCCACCGGACTGTTTAAGTTTAGAGCAAGGCTACAGAAGGCTAAAGTGTTACCTACTCTTGCTCTCTCTCTCTCTCTCTCTCTCTCTCTCTCTCTCTCTCTCTCATAGCCAACACATTATGTTCATTAACCTAATTACAATCACGAGCCTTCAAGTCTACGTTGGTATCTTGCTACATCTGAGAGAGAGCACCTTGTGGTTTCGGTATACACATGTCTGCCCTCTCCAAGTTACGGTTTGTGACCTCGTTCTTTCTGAATAGATTTATCCATGTGTTACCAGTGATCAGACAGTCTTATTTCTCCTTATGGTAACAATCGCATTTCAGAATAGCTTATTTTAGCCTCCTTGTCTTTTACCACCGTTCACTGTAGGAGGCGTTAATTCCGTCCCTTCCTACGTCTACGTGTAACCCATCGGAACACCGTGATAAAGTGATGTGCTCTAACCTCCCTTACGTTCTGCTATGGCCGTGTAAACTACGCAGTCCTCCCCCTCATCCTCCCTCCTTCCCTCCCCATGATGTGTGAGTGAGGAGCCACTCATAATAGGAGGAATTAGGTTTATTACAGCGCGTAATAAGCTGTGAGTCCGCTGCAGGGGTGCTGAATAAATCATGCGCCGACTCCTCCCTCCCTCTCTCTCTCTCTCTCTCTCTCTCTCTCGTGGGAGCGCAAAGTCTCCTGGAATAGACTGGAAGTTGAAGGGGTTGGGGGGAGGTGAAAGAGGAGGAGGAGGAGGGGGAGTGAAAAGAAACGCTCTCTGTTTACGACCGTTTCACTTTACTTATTTCCCTTTCTTTCGGAAGGGGAGACTAGTGCGCCGCTGTTGACGCGCCTGTCAGGAGTTTCTTGATGTTGATATTGTGGTTAAAACTCTTTCGTTTATTGGTGCAGATATTCGTGTGTTTTATACTGTGTTTCTGGCCGTGTCTGTTTTTAAGTGTGTTGGGAGGTGATTGTGTCTGTGTCTTGATGCATGTGTAGTATTTATAGCGTTTATGCTTGTGTGTGTGTGTGTGTGTGTCTGTGTGTGTCTGTCTGTCTGTCTGTCAATTTATACTCGAGAGCCTGTGGATGTGTAAGCTTTTATCATGTCTGTGTTGTTAGTCTGAATGTATTTCGCGCGTGTGTGTGTGTGTGTGTGTGTGTGTGCGCGCGTCTGTCCGTCGGTCTGTCTCTACAGTAATACCATGGATTATACTAGAAAATATCAGTAATAATCATTCTCTTGTCCATAACACTTGATGGAAGGACCATTCAAACCAATGCTTATGCGAAATAAGAAACATATAAATAGGACAATTACAGAAGAGAAAAAAAATATGCATACAGACGTATGTCTGAAATCGGTTGTAGAAGGCAAGATTGGCAGTCATGTAATGTGTCTGGCAGCAGAGAGAGAGAGAGAATCGGGTCTTACCAACCAAGCAAGACGTGCAAGCGATGAGTTACTAACATCGCCTGTTGTTAAAATCTCGTCGTTGGATCAGAAGACGACAAGGCAGACTTACAGTAAAAGAAAAAGAAAAGAGATTTAGTCTGTAAGTAGATAAGGAAAATCAACTCTCTCTCTCTCTCTCTCTCTCTCTCTCTCTCTCTCTCTCTCTCTCTGGTAGTTTTACAATGTGCTGTGGGAAAAATCACTGAAAACATTACCCCTTTGATAATCCCCATTGCTCCACTTTCAGAACATTACACATGACAGCTGAAGAGTGAATGTGTGAATGCAAATGAGGTCATAGCTAGTTTTGTTCCTGACCTAACCCACTTTGCTGAGATGGGAGAAGCGTTTGTGCATAAGAATGAATAATAACGATGATTTAGTCATTATATGCAAATTTCGTAAGATATGTCATTTCTCTCTTACCCACAGCTGTTCCAGATTACACTCAGAAGTTTATGTCTAATGCACTTCATAGATTTTGTGTTTACGTCAGGCGTTATATATATATATATATATATATATATATATATATATATATATATAATTTTTTTTTTTTTTTCTGAAGCACTTATTAAAGAACAAAAAGGAGTATGGACGTCATTGATGGGCGTTTAAATAGGGGAAAAAAGCCTTCCCTTGCCTCGTCACTAGTGTAAATGTATGTTTCCCTCCCCACCACGGTATGTAGAAAGTGTTGACAGCCGTGAAACAGAGAATGCAACACTGTTAGGTAAATGCGCCCCACTAATCCAGGCAATCGGGTCCCCCTCCACAGTCTAAACACAGCGATTGTCTCTCTCATTCCCGCTATGAACACTTCATGCACTGGCTGCTGTCCCCCCCCCCCTCCTCTCATCGCCTCTCTGTCTGTCTGTCCGTTTCTCTCTCTCTCTCTCTCTCTCTCTCTCTCTCTCTCTCTCTCTCTCTTTCTCTCTCTCTCTCATTTTATTTGCGTGAAACGTGCATAAGTATCTTTGCATACGACTCTAAGGTTGCCTATAACTATTCTGAATTATATCTTTGTATCTATACCAAGACTTTGGCAACGGGATCTTCTCGCCAAGTTTCTTCTACAAGATCTCCTTCCTCCCTACATATTATACTGGATTTGTTGCCAAGCGATTTCGTCTGTGAACTGTTTTTTTTTTATTTTTTTAAATGGATGGATCGGTGAGAGATGATCATTTTCCTCGGGGAAAAACTGGAAGTTTGAGATTGTTTTAGATACATGGGTGTAATGTTTAGTGAGATTTTTACTGGGAAAGTTGAAGTAGGGTCTTGCAAGGGAGAGAAATGTGGGATTCTGGTGTATGGGGAAAGTTCTAAGAGTAGAACGTGCGAGATGTTTATTTGAAGGTTTACTTGTCCCACTGTTTATGTATGGTTGGCTGGCAGGCTGGTTGTTCTAAAGCCAATTAACTGCAAGGGTCATTAATGTCGTCATTGCCAGTCTATACATCCACGAACCGAAATATTTTCTAAAACCTTCTAGGAGTTAAGGATAATTCTAATACCGTTTGCACTCTGACTATACATATGGCCCATGATAGGACTTGAAACGTAAAGTTATATAGGTCAGGATAGTCGGGAATATAAGAGCAGCTGCGATTGATCATTTCGGTAGTTTACAGTGGATGGAATTACGAGGATGAATAGATTGAAGAACGGAAATGGGAGAAGGATATGTGGCGTGAGGTAGTCACCATAAAGTTGCAGATGAAAGTCATCTAGGATGGTGTGGTTATCGTGAACGTATATGGCAGGTGATAGGTTGCTGGAGAAAGATAACAGCGTCACAGAAGAAGACACAAGGTCCTCTCCAGTTCTTCAGATGTCTTTTCCAAGTAAATCCCCAGGTTCTCCAGAACCCTAGATCCTCCAAGACCCCAGGTTCTCCAGGACCCCAGGTTTTTCCTGAGGTCTTCCACAGGTCCTCCGAAGGTATTCCCCAGGCACGATTTAAACGCGTTTTTAGGCACTGAAAAGAAAAAGAAGTGTACAGCATTGCTGAGGCGCTTTTCATCCAAAGTACACATATAGAGACCACAAACAAGTCGGTCTTTAGCATTGGCCACGTGCATTGTGGGAGTGTATGTGGTCTTAGAACTATCTTTAACACCCGAAGAAGGTGTTAGAGATTCTTCGGTTGGTGGATGATGTAGCTTGTTACGTTGACGGCCTTAATGACCCTGGCAGTTGATAGGCCTAAAGCCAAAACAACCAACTAACCAACATCGTTTGGTGGTTTTTAGCTTTCAATGTGTCGTCGTGCTTAAGGAACAGACCCACAGACAGAGAGACGCTAGGATTTGTATATAAGGTATTTAGTTTGCATGAGACAGTACTGTAGATACAGCATATACTCGTGCAGGAAATGCTTAAGTAACTTTTCATTATTTAGCTTCATGTGCGTAATTATTACAAATAACAGTCACATTAAGCAGCGTATAAATATATATAGATTAATGGTCCTTGCGTATTACCTCGAACACAACACAAAAATAACTAGAGTGAGATAAAAAGAAGTTTATAAGTTGAAGAAATATAAAGCGATTTTACATACCCAGTGAAAAGCAACTTCGTAAAATGATATATGAAGGTGTGTTGGTATATATATATATATATATATATATATATATATATATATATATATATATATATATTACAAGGCAGAAAAACCGAGTGAAATAAGTAAAAATGATGTATTTCTGTACTGCATGAATAGAGAGAGAAACAGCAGAAGACTGACGAGAAAAGTTCAGAAAGATTTCACGAGTATCTCAGATATCTAGAGAATATTATCCGAATATTATCCCATGTATCTTAAGATACTTTCATATTTATCGCAGATACCTGAAGTATTATATGATACGACTATTGTCTTAAATACTTTTGAGATATTTCATCCGAATATTTCATTCCCGTTTTCTAAACTTGGGCAAAGAAAACGTGGACAAACTTCATGTGAAGATCCATAACGAATATTGTGTCTGTTCTTGAGGTGTGAAGATGGAGTGGGGGAATATGCTTAACTTTGGTACCAGACCCACGTTTTCTTTCTTTTGTTTTATTTGCTATTATTCTGTATTCATGTTTTCTTTTTTTAGAGTATTTTCTTTCTCTTTCGAAATAACAGAGTCTCGGAACGTGTCACAGAACCCAACTGCGTTTTTCTTCTACGGCCGAGTAGTAGTACCCCAACTTTTCACCGATGATTTGCGCTCCCCGGTTCGAATCCCCGTAAATCCACTTTGCTCTCCTTTCCGGGAAAACTTTACCGCTGCCTCTCCCTCAGTGAGAGAGGTTCTTGGGAGAGCGATCAAAGTCTGAAGACGAGGGAGAGAGGAGATGGGTATTGGAGGCTGGTTGTACATGAAGCAAAATGAGGAGAACTCATCTGAAGATGGAGTCAAGCGGTTGTGAGGGCGGAGGATGAGGCGGTTGTTGACCTTGGTTGATGTTGGTGCGATCGTATCTGTTATTATGTGATACCTTGGTTGATGACGGTGGTTTGAGGCTGCTGGTGGTTGACAGTGCCCTAATTTTGGATGATGCTACAGTTGATGGGTGATTATCGGACGCTAACGGTGGTTATCAGTGCCCAGAACTAAGTCTGTTGGTGATGGTGGTTGATTGAGGTTGGTGTGGGTTGATGGCGTCTGTTGTTGGTTGGTATGACAGTTGATGGTTGTTGGTTGACTGACAGCGATAGTGACCTTTTTCTTTGTCATCTTGGCAAGGTAGGCATACAGAAGCCCTTCAGTACGACCCTTGAGCACGTATAGTCGTGTAGTCGTGCTCAAGGCCCTCATCTCGGTGCTCAAGGGTCGTATTATTAGTCGTGCTCGAGGGGTCGCACAACCGCGCTCGTAGATCGAGACGATTGACAATAGCAGGAACACAGAACGAGGCAGTTGAAGTTGTTCTTAACCCCGTACACGATCAGACCTCGTCCATAATTCCGGGAGATTAGCAAGTTTAATGAATCATTAATAACAGAAGAATCTGTGATTCACAGTCATTAAAACGTTTTTTAGCCAGTCTGTAAGGCTGATATTTGACTCCAACGTTTGGCAGCTCTAGTGATACAGAATATCGAGGTGACACAGGCGACTCTATGGCTGTGTCACTGCCTGGCTAACTCAAGGGAGGTTGGCTCTCGAGAGGCGGCGGCGTCGTGATACGAGACGCGGAGAAAGGCTTTTGAAGTATCGAGGGCACTCGTAGGTGGGGATTCAGGGAACGTTTCAGGGGGAGTTCCACAGCTCTGCGGAGAGGACGAGGACGAGGAGGACGTCGAAGGATCTGTAACTGAAATAGTTAGGGCGATGTCGTATAGCTGCATATCTACAGCATTCCAATTTTCCTGAAGGAGGGAGGTGAAATATGCTTCGTTTTTGACATAATCCGCGACTTATATGGTGACTGGAGTTGCTTGAGTCTGTAGTGTGAGGAAAGAATGAAAATCACCCAGTTTATGAAAATCATTAATATACGTTTTTTAAGTTTTCCTAGTTTGGGATAACTAGAGGAGGGAATGAGGGACAGTTTTTGGATGACTGAAGAGGAATGGTTGCTAAATATTGGGGCACCGTTCTCTACAGAATGGGCAGGAAATTCCGTCTTCATCGGGATTGTTTAGTAGGAGTATATGATTACATTGATCAAAATCTGACTACTTTTGTACGTATTAAAGTTACAGTATCTAATCTCTTGTAAAATACGTGAGCTGCTAGAGTTGATGGTGAGTCAGACTTGTAGAGGCAAGAGAGCTAGATTATGGTTACAAAGTTTAGTCAGGGAACATGATATGTTTTGCTGAGTGTCTTTACGCTACGGGCGCCTTCAGATTTGCGTTTGATGACTCGATTTTATGACTCAACGAGACAGTTAAGTAGTTTAGTCTTTATCAGAGAAAGGATCAAATATGTCTTTTTATTTTCTATGTAAATACGTTTTCTGATATTATGCAAGTCCCTTATCTGCGCTGACGCTCTGTATGCAAAGTAAATGACGTTAATACTTTCACTAGCTGACGCCAACTGACGCTAACGCTGACTCACGATGTCTGACATGACACTGACACTAACACTGGCTGACGCTGACTGATATTAGACAACAGCGAACGACTGACTTCAAGAATCTCTTGGGCAAAATAGTGATACCATCCAGCAGTCGTGTAGACAGTAAAGCACCGTTGCTGACACTCTCACTGTCGCTGACGCTAACAGATCGTTGGTGTAATGGAGGCGGAGCTGACAGTAATCTGACGGGCTTTGGGTGTCTGAGAAGATCAGGAAACTGTGAAAAGTAGGTTATTGGGGGCCGATGTGACGGGGAGGTTGGGGGAAGTCAGTGTTATGACTCGTGGGGTGAAAGTAAAAAGGGAGAGAGAAAGAGAGGAATGGGGAGTGGGGAGAAGACGAGTGTTAGAGTATTCGTGCATGAGTGTGTGTTTGTGTGTATGTGTGTGAAGGTGAAATCTCGACTCAGTATGAGTTCATATAATTTCATTTTGCATGTAATATTTCTATACATTCAGCACAACACGTTTCACTGAGACAATCCGCCTCATCAGGTGCTAACAATTCATCTTTTTTTTCTTTCAAATCCCAATACCACCGCAAAGATCCCGTCTCTCCTCTGCCATTCTCGACTACGCATGTTACTATCCTCGAGGCGTTCTTTTATACCTTCTCCAACAGCTTGTGCATTTTAAGTGTCGAGGCAGAACCTATCGAGCGCCATAGCTCTGGGTCAGACGTAGGTCTGAATATTAAGACTTGCTGACAACCTCTCGCCGTTCTTATACTTTAAGGCAAACTATCTTTGACCAGAGTATGATTTACTCTACTGAATATTTTTTTTTTTCTGTGCCTGTTCTCAATTACTCTCGTCTTCATTAAATGAAATGAAGATAAGTTTTATTGGTCGTATGTCTGATCACTATTTCATTTCATGTGGCGTCTTTTGAAACTTGTTGCAGTCGTTGATGACACGTCCTTCATCCACATGATTGTATATTACCGGGGAAAGTTCTCATTTGTAGTTAAATTCCAACTGGTAAACAGTTTACACCTGGCCCAGGAAGGCCCTCACGTTTTACCTCGTCGTCCTCCTCTCAGAAGCTGTTCCCGATGTGTGTGTGTACATTTCTGTCTCCCGCGAGACGTCAGGGAGACATCAGCCTTGAATTCCTGTCGCTTGTTTGTCTTCTGGGAGGGTGCGTTTCAAAGACACCTTGGCAGAATCCGCGCACTTCTCTCTTTTCTTGCCGAAATGTATTCTAGTTTCCTGCGGGGAGTTGAAGGGATACGTTGTACTTTATCACCTCCTCCATCGAGTCGAAGTATCACCAGCCATGTGGTGTTACCGGACTCCGCCTGCTTCAGGTTGCTCCACGAGTGAAAGGTCTCCTTTGATGGGGCTGTATCGTCGGGAGTACAGTCTCGTCCTACGGAAAACTTCTCACTTCAAAGGATTTCATCATTTCCCCTATCGCAGGAAGTATCTCAGGCTTGGGGGGTTGTTCCAGGAATTCCTGGAACGGGGGTCTTGGTGTATCCTCGGGAACCCCTTTCAAGAAGGGGATCCTGGTGTTATTATGAGCAGATAAACAAATTCCAGGCAAGTCGTATGTGTGTCCTTGTGTGTGTGTGTGTGTTTCGCTTCTGATTACGTCAATATTATCACCAACATGATGGTTCCAGTACTGTCTTATTTCCATCACTCTAAGCCTTCATATGCCTGGTGAATCCTCTCTGTCTGTCACCTGTCTCTCGTATTTTTTCAGTAATTTTTATCTACTTTCATTTACCTCTTGATATCACTTGTTTAAGCGTTCTTTATTGACGACCCGTCCCAGCCCCTCTGTCGAATGTTGCTGTCCCTTTCTCTCTCTTGATTTCAGCAGTCCTTTTCCATCTGCTGATTATGTGTTGATTATGGCTGTTCCTTTCCCACGTTGATCGTAGCAGCTCCTTTCTCCTTTGTTAATCGTAGCTGTTCCAGCATCTTTATTTAAGGCATATGTCCCTTTCCCTCTCTCGACTGTAGCTGTACCTAGTCCTTTATTTATTTCAACCGTCCCTCACTGTCTGTTCCGTACAGCAAGCACCAACCTTTTGTAGATACCCCAAAATCTCTTAAAACTTTTCTGCTCGTTGAAATTTATACGCCCAATCTCTCCTAATGAATAGTTGTTCAATCTTTCGTGGTCTCCCATCTTAGCGGGATCTTCCAATCGATTCTTTAGTTTGTGTTTATTTATGTATTTCAGACCGTATTTGTGTACAAATGTTAGATTCACACCCACGGTGTACCCTCTTTCAGACTCCATTTATCATACAGTAACGTGAATTCTTCATTGCTCACTTCATTCACTGCTTTTACACTTCGCTCGTTCTATTCGACCCTACTTCATAGAATCATTCCTTCAGCGTCTTTCTTTCCTAGCATTCTGCTATGTCCTTTGAATGATTGGTTTCTCTCCCGTATCTTAGAGGATTGTCCCAGCTCAGCGTTGACTATTCCATTCGGGAACTTAGAGGTTGTAAACATGTCTTCCCTTGTCTCTCCCTCCCTCTTCTTCCATCATGGCCAAGATCTAAGGTCGCTGACCTACCCTCCTTTGGTACGAGCGACGTCGCTTCATATGCAGTTTCTGTTGCCTGTAGTTGGGCCGTTGTCTACCAGATGTCACTTGAGGTCTCAAAAAGTGGCAACTCACGTATTATATGATTTGTGTATAATGAATGTTTTGAATACTTCTCTGAATATCTCCTTCTCCATATGACTAGAGGCACCACACACACACACACACACAGTTTGGTGTTAGTGGTCTTCGCCTGAGTGATTTCACACTGCGAGTGGAAATTCGAAGAACTCCTCACTCCCAAGGAGTCCACGCTTCCCTGCCTCTGGAGGTAACGCAGTCATGGGCTGCAGGAGCATTTACAAAGAGGTTCTGGGTAACAACACCAGGACTCTTTTAGAAATTGGTTCTTAGGTATTTATAAGAAAGAAATTGTATATATAGAAATATATGAACAATATATATATATATATATATATATATATATATATATATATATATATATATATTCTAT
>JAYMFT010069786.1:0-14622 GCA_038088735.1 Panulirus argus
CTCTCTCTCTCTCTCTCTCTCTCTCTCTCGCTCTCTCTCTCTCTTTCACCAGGTAACAGGTGGGGCTACGTACATGGATGCACTGAACGTAACGTTACCCTGCCCTTGGGATTACCTGCGGTGTACCAGGAGTAGTAGTCTTCTGGAGGCATTCTGCACCTCACAGCCCGGGCTAGGCCCAGGCTGCTTTGTAGATTACGTCTGTGCCACTCTTGACTGTGGCACATGCGTGCCTCCTACATACGCATAGCATCGCATGTCTCCTGTCGCACCGCTCGCCCCCTCCCCTCTCGCACTGTTTCTCTCCCCCCTCCCCCGTTACACTAATTGCTATGCTAGTCGCATTACTTGCTCCCCCCCCCCCCGTCGCACCACTTTCCTTTGTCAACATTCTCAGACGCACCTTTTGCCCTGTCGCACACCACTTTGCCTCTCGCACCTGTTGCCCCTGTCCCACCTGTAATCATTTGCTCCCCTCCCGCCACTTGCCTCTGTTGCACCGCTTGCCTCTTCGCACGTTTTTGTTCCCTGTCTCACCGCTTATCCCTTGTCACACCACTTAACCCATGTCACACCACTGCTTGCCGCCCCCGTCACACAGCTATGGACTGCCGCACAGTGGTGTGTTCTTGTGTGGGGTCTCTCTTTTAAAACACTTTGCCGCCCCAGCTTCGCGGGTTACACCCACCGATTCCACCCCCCCCCCCAGACCACTTGATAATCCCGGACTCCTTGTTGCCTTACCTGGCCGCCCTCGCGCCCCCTTTTCAACGCTGGCTGCCCAAAGTTGTCGTGCCGTCTCTGCTCCCGAGCGAGCTTTCCTTTGTTGCCTCTTGTCCATCACTTCCGCCACCCTGATTTATCGCCGCATATGACCGCTGTCGCGGGTGTTACCGGGGCTCATCCTGCAAGAGATCTGTGCCGGTATCCCAGGCAAGTTTATTGCGCCCCACAGTAGGAGTCTACATTTCCCGGCTGCTGAAAGTAGCGCAGCCCCACAGGTTGCAGGAAGTCTTTGGTAAGAGGTCCTTGGGTAATTATACATAGATTAAGATAAGCTACAAACACCTGATCGTCAGCATGTAACCGTCAGCAGCTGACAGGTCAGCACCTACCTTAGCACCTCACCACCCACACCCACCCTTGCGCCAGCACCAGGTGTGTACTACCTTGTAGCAGCACCTGCCCTGGTTACACCTGCGTCGCCTCACATATATTAATCGCCGTTTTTTATCCCGCTGAGCTGAAGAAGTTGCTTGTCATTATTTTTTTGTACCCTTGTTGGACCCTGGCAGCTTCCGGATATTAACTGTATTTTCTTGTTTTGCAGGTGCGTTGTGTGGCCGTGTTTGTTGAGGGAGGAGCGGTGGAGACTGGAGTAGCAGGTAAGGTGGAGTTTGTTGGTCGTTTGGTTGAAGGAGTGTCGGCGGCGTTTGGTGGAGACCAGCATGGCAGGTAAGGTCCTTGTGTGGGCTGGTTGGTTGAGGGAGTGTGATGGTGGTGGTGGAGTTTGGTGGAGATTGGAAGAGCAGGTAAGCTGACGGTTCATCTCGCACACATCGAAATGGTGGCGAAGATGATCTGCCACACGCACGGGAAGATTTATCCTCCTTGTGAAGTTATGGCTGGGCGTATGAGTGATGTTGGTGACCAGGTAACTCCAGGGCCGGCCCGATGGGTTGGTTCATGGGGAAGTACTCCCAGAGAGTGAGGGTCCGGTCAAGCCGGGATGTGGTGGTGATTTTTGCGAGCCAGCTTGCCACGGTATCCAACGGCCTGACTGAGCTAAGCAGCAGCACGGCAGCTTGACTTGATTCCAGACCTAAGCGTGAGTGTGGTAAAGCCCGTGATCCCATCCTCTTCCTGGTAACTCCAAGTTCTGAGGTCCCTGAGTGTTGGTCTGGCTTCGCAGAGTGAGCCAGATAGTGTGTCATCCACCGCCTCATCAAGCCATATCTGTGGTGGTGAAGGTGCCAACCACACTCACGTAGTGTGGTGGAGTGGAAGAGATCAAATATACGCAGTGGCAAGTGTAGTGACGTAGTGTAACCCTCGGAGACAGTAACGTGAAGAGCTTCGACATAGCCTACTCATCAGTCTGGTGTCCCGTTCCTTCTCGCTCTGTTCTGCTTGTATGCTACGCGGTAGCCCAGCCTCGGACAAGACCTCCTCGTGGGGACTCGTAGATCGGGCACTCTTCCGCACCTTTACTCATATTTTTGAGCCTGCTGACGAACCCCACCTCGTCACTTGCACCAGCCTCACCCCTGCTCCCCTCTGCGATGCCCCGTTGTAACGCGCGCGTTTCCTGAATAGTTCCCAAAACGTTCCTAATGACACGATGAAGATGTCTTTATTCGCAGATTCCCAGTGTGGAAAAGCGAAATTTTCTGTAAACGCGAGACACTGACATTAACTCTAAACGCGAGAGACTGACATTAACTGTAGTTTTTTATGTGTAATGTAATTTAATTTAATAGAACATGCCAGCCCAAACGGACATTATATTAGTCTCAGACTGTAATCACATAAAGAGCTGTGGAAGTCGTTATTCTGGTAAATTATCCATGCACTAAGGACAGGCTTTACACCCTAATTTTTAGTAGTTACTCCTGAAATTTGGCAGGCGTATTGAAAGAAAATGGGATTGACGAAGACATTGGAGAAAACGTGACTGACTCAGGATGTTGAAGGAGAGACTTGGATTTGTTTTGCTATTCTATTGGGGGGGAGCCAATATTGAAATTCCATTAGCTTATATAAGATTCACTGGGTGATTAATGATCCCTCTTTTATTACCGATGTTTACTATGAATAAGTGCTAATTATAGATATCCTCTTGTCAGTATTGATTAAGAGTACTTAAAATTTACGTCTTTTGCTTGGTATTATTATTATTATTATTATTATTAGTAGTAGTAGTAGTAGTAGTTGTAATAATAGTTGTTGTTGTAATAGTAGTGGAAGATTTGTCAATGTGCATTATTAAAAGATATTTCAACTTAGGGACACCAGCTTCCAGTAGTAATGGCGGCTGTTGCGGCCTGCACTCGATTACTTTATGTACCAAGTCAAGGAATTGCTTTATACGCTTTCGTGTCTTTAGAAAAATTCCCTATATATCGCATGCGAAAAGTCACCTTCGATTAGGCTGTATCATCTCGTCTGTAATACTGACAAGACTGAAAAGCCTCACCGTTGGACCTTCCCGCCTATTTAGAGTCGCCCACCTTACCAAGCTACCGCACGGACCCCATGCGTCGAAGCTGCAGGAGCTCCATAAAGGCGGTCCTGTGGTTAAGCAACATAATTATAATAACAATGATAATAATAATAATAATAATAATAATAATAGTAATAATGATTATAATAATAATAATGATAATAATTATAATAATAATAATAATAATAATAATAATATACGTACATAAATACCATATATATTACACAGGAGCGAGTGTTGAGCAAGACCCGGCCGGGTTGTGGGTTGGGGAGAGGGGGTTGGGGGGTTGATCTTATTAGTCCTTAGACGTGACGGCGGTGCAGCTGTGCTCCTGCCGCCTCCAGCTGCATGTCTGCATGAAGGCGCGGATACACCTTGACTCCCGCTTCTCCCGCTGCTGCAGCGCAGTGACGTCTTGCCTGCAGCATTGCAGCGGTTGTGATGCAAGAATGACTGTGCTGCAGTAGAGAGCTGAAAAAGGCAGGAGGAACGCGACGGATATGCGAGTAGATATGAGAGGCAGAAATATATTAAAGACAAGCCTAGTACGTAAGGCAGACGCTGACTAGGCTGCGGAGGGGGGGGGGGTTAGAGGACCGCCCTTGAAATTTAGCGTAAGGTGAGGGACAGCATAATGCGTCTGGACAGAACCTGGGGGTGGAGACCTCTCCCTAATGCAGCAGTGAAGACCGGGGGAAGATGAAAAGTAAAGAGGGGCGCCCCAGTTGCTGTCAGTGTGATAGACGGAAGGACTCGCCTAGCGCGAAGTCCTAGAGATTTGGAAGAGGAGGCGGGACGTTGCCCACCACTGTTGCAACACGGAATGGTGATGTTGCCAACACTGCAGCAACGCAACCCGGGAAGTTGGATTGTTTAGTGAACTCAACCAACAGTAGAATAAAGTGGGAAGTGCAAACACAGAAATAAAACTTTTTTTAAACCGGATTTAGATTTTTCTTTTTTCTTCCAAGGTCACTCTGAGTCGTGCGTCTCTCTTAATGCTTCGGTTCATGCCCTGGAGTTCGGATATTTGGGGGGAGGGGTTGGGTTGGGGGAATGAGTCGTCGTGTGTTCAGTTCGCCCTCCTCCCGGCCACCGACATGCACGCGCCGGACTAGAGATAAGGGGCAAGGAGCCAGGCATTGCACCAGTTGATAACTTGTAAACGGACTTTTTTTAAAAGAAATAATATTTTGAACTCCCGAAGAAGGAGGGGCGTTCCAAGATTCTTATTGACAGATGTAATTATTTCGACGCTGGCGGCCTTTGAATGACGTAGGCAGTCGATAGGATATGATAAGTCTTTAAGCCCCCAAACTAGTCGATCGCTCAGAGTAAATAGCCAAAAGAAAACGTGTAAGTAGAACAGGTTGATGAGGCAGACATGGTGAGGCGACCTTCATCCCAGCTGTCGTGGGGTAATGTTTAGTCGGACTAGGTCGAGAGTTACCTCTCTCTCTCTCTCTCTCTCTCTCTCCCCGTCTACTGTGCTGCAGAGGTGGCCCCCTCCTCCTCCTCCTCCTCCTCCTCCGCCAGTGGTGGTGGCTACAGGTACAGAAGTCTCCACCCGCTGCTTGCCGTGCCCGGTAGATAGAGATATATATATGAACTCCCAGGCCTGGTTCCTCCTTAGTGCATCCTCCAAGGCTAGGGTGTGTGTCTTGTCCCGCTTCCGTTGTGTATTTGATTCTGTTATGGAAGGGAAACGTTGGGGAGACGTCACAGGCATGAAGTAACGTTCAGCAAGAGTCGTGGTTATTGATAAACGTTGGGAAGACGTCACAGACATTAAATATAACGTTGAGAAAACGTCACGGAAATTGACAAACGTTGGGAAGACGTCACATACATGAAACAACGTTGAGAAACTCTGTTATTTATTAAAACAAACGTTGGGCAAGACACAACATTTATCACGAATTCAGAAAACGTTACATGCAATTAACAAACGTTGGAAGAGGAGGAGGGGGAGAAACACAATTAACAAACATTTGTTAAAACATACGTAAACAGACGTTGATAGCATATTGCCAGGTATTGGGAAAACGTCATAAACATTTTGAATAGACGTTGAGGGGAAAAAAGATAGGAAAAAAAGAAGAAAGGTCTCGAGACATTCCAGCGGCACATATATAAGAGTCCTCGCCGATCTCGTCTCCTACAGGTACGACAGATTCCTATGGAAATTGGGATGCATCAGGTTATTGGCCGTATGGTGTCTGGAGGCGCAAGCGGCCGTGACCTGACTGGGGCCGCAGCCTCGCCATCCAAATTATTGGTCGTAAAGGATCCTACAGACAGACAGACAGAGACAGACGGACAGACAGACAGACACGAGAGAGAGAGAGAGATGGGCTGGGCCTGGATCACATTGTTATTTATTGATGTTTAGTGATAAGCGGTAAGAGTGACGCAGCCAGTAGGGAGGCAGAGCACTAGGATAACTAGTACCGGGTAACTGGTATTGCGCCTGGTGAACTGAGGGTGTTGACGCAGGGGGAAAGTGACGCGATGGTGAGTGAGCGGTGTACCAGGTAACGGGCGGCTGGCAGAATACCAGGTAGTAGGTCCCACAGCGGGTGACACACGAGGGGTAACAAGTGAGAGGTACCTGGTGACACACGGGGGTAAACCAGTGAGACCTCCTGTTTTGAAAACTTGCCTGGGCATTAAAGTAACGTTGATATTTGAGCCCGAGTATAATGTGTTTCCTTTATGTACTGTTTATTTTATTTCTAGTAAGATAAGTGGTTTAATTTCACTCCTTGACTCTAAAGTGGCGTTCATCCGTGTTGAGTAACGATTAGCCATCTTAAAATACGGAAGTAGAGGTCCTACATTCACTTTCCGAGAGAAAAATATGAAATTTGGCGTGGAGACCAAGTGAGAAATTCTCCCTTTAAGGCACTGTCGTCTGTGTGGTATAGGAGCAGAGTCATCTGACAGGGTCAGATGATCATCATAAGCTAGACGGCCAGGTCAGCATATTTAAGGTCAGTATTGGCATTATTCCCCGCCTCTTCCGTGCCGTTAGGAAAGTGAAGCCGAGCGCTCACACGCGTGTGAGAGCGGGGCATCAGGGTGGGGTGGGGGGTTTGCACTTGCAGCGACACAAAACACCTGGGCGGGCAGCCAGCCAGTGAGTAAGATGTAAACAAACATACGGGGCGGTGTAAGCGCATAGAAGAGGGAGCCACAACGCCGTCCGTTAGGTACGTTCCCAGGTCGCCCCGTACACCAAGGGCTCCTCCTTACGATTGTGCGTACGGGATCTAGTCTCCTGAAGTCGTAAAGGTGAGCAGAGAGCAAGAGTGGATTTCAGAAGCCGAATTCAGGTACGGGGGGGGAGGGGGTTCATTGATCTTCTACAGCCCTGGACTTGAGAGCTGCGAGGATCAGGGATTTTTCCTCTATGTCTAAGAGCTTCAGTCACGGTCAAGACTCTTTCCACTAATGTCAGGCTCTAGTTGATTCCCGACAGATTGATTGTACGCCCCATGTTCTCATCCTGTGAGCGGTAGCGCGAATAGGATTACAGGGGTCACGAAAGACCAATATTGTTCCATTCTGACCTCAGGGTGTTGAGGGCAAGTGGTGGAGGTAGAGAATCGGAGATAATTAGACTGTCTGTGGCAGTGGTGTCTACTTCTAGAACTGAGAGCCTCCGCAGAGCCTCCTCCTCCTCCTCCTCCTACTCCTCCTCCTCCTCCTCCTCCTCCTCGTGTAGATACCTCGCTTGGTGGCCAGCTTCCACGGTACACAAACGTACGCACCATCCCACAAATTTCGTAGGCAAACACGCACGCGTGCATATTATCAAATCCATGTGCTTGCTGCCTTGCTCTTCCTTTTCGCCATTTTTGGGTTACTCAGGAGAATGGTGTGCGAAGATTATCAGGTTTTTGTACGGGTCCGTCGTTGCTGAGTCAGGAGAGAGGCATTTCTTGCGGCCTTGGAGGACTTGAGTTATTCTGAATAAGTCGCTGCTGCCCACATCGCACTCCCGCCCTACCACGGAGGTTCCCTGCGAGGATCTTCTGGACACATGGTGTGTGCTGCACCGGCGCCGCTAAGGGGATACGCACTTGACGGAACAGGTATCCGGACACACACTCGTATTATGCTGGCTATGGTATACAGGTTTTTTAGGACACATACCTGCACCTCGAGTTGCACGGTATTACGGGTTTCAGAACACATTTCTGTCCGCATGCTGCAGGTTTTAGGACGCATGTCTGCATACGCAACAGATTATTTATAAAACGCTTTAGGGCACGGTTGGCGACACACGTTTACGCAATGTAGGGTTGAAGACAAAGGCTGTGGAGCGTGTATAACACAAGCGCCCAGGGTGCGTGAGGAACGGTTGGACGAATTGCCCCGTGGGACACAAGCCACGGGTTGCAGGATCCAGTAACAGAACTTCAGGGAAAAAAAGGAGAAACGTAATCGGTTGTCAGCGGCGCCATAAGCACGACAACACGGCCCTTAGGTTGTCCAAGGCGCCGTAAGCACGACCCTTGGGTATGGTGTGGTGCCTGGCTGGCTCATTGACCTTTCCCCCTAAAGGTTCGTATCGCCGCTGCTGAAGGGGGTCAAGGCGTTGTGGACCCGCTCCATTCGCCACGATTCTATAGACGTGGTTTAGGAGCATAGGTATCCACGCACAGTACACGCTCGGCGTAAGTGTAAAGATACACACCTGTGGATCTTCCGGTTTTGCAGAAGTGTTCCGAGTCGTCAGAACACTTTTTGAGCAGAACCTCTGAAGTGTTCTGGTTATCAGGGTGTCCCACTGCCCCGCTTCCAGGAAGGGTTTCCCCACCTGTCGCAGAATATTCCGTGGCAGTAAAAATTTTTGTTTGTGTCTTGCCTTCGACGAAATTGTTGGACGTAGTCGACAGTTTCGGTGGCAGGTGCCGGGCCGCTTGTCGACGTGATCGATAGGATCTCCCTTGTGAACAGGACTGGGAGAAACTGTCTTGTCTGGTGGCGTCGCGCGTGTGTCACTCACGTGAGTTGATGCGAGGCGTCTCCTGTGTGGGAGGTTGGTCCTCCCCTCTCGGTAACGCAGTTGCTGAGGAGGTTTATTGGGTACGCGCGTGTGAGTGGCCGGCCTCTAGCACCCGCGCTTGCTGGAGGGATCGCGACGGCGATCCACATACGCGCGGGCTCTCTTAGTTACCACAGGGCGGGACGTAGGTGATTGGCTGTAATGCAGTCACCCTGGTGGGACCTCGACTTCACACTTCTTCGTCACCGGTGATAAGTGAGAGGACTGTGAATTGTGTGTATGATGCCTCGTACACAGTTTAAGATGGCCACAAGTATCAAGTATCATCCGGTCGGTCTTGATATTGTTAGACGGTGACACCTCGAGAAAACTGATTCCCTCTTCGTGCGGAATGTATTGGAAGACCACAGTGTTCTCAAGTGAAAAGGTCCCCCAGATCCAGAACACGGTAAGGTGCCCAAAGGCAACAATATTTCCTCTTAAATTCAAGTTCCACAGGTACAGCGAGGTGACTGTAAGCGCCTCTCGGGGGTATGTAAGTGTTTCATATATCTACTGCACCCATTTGAACCATTTGGCTTTCCTTATTGGAGAAATTCAGAAGGGGTCGGCACGTGTAGTACATGACCCTCTGCGACCTTTAATCCTTTTGCCCTACCGCTCACAGGATGAGCATGCCGGAGTGGCCGTGCTTGATGCGGTGCTTTCGTGAGCACACTTTGTCCCTCTGCCTCAAACAGTGCCGGTGAGGAACGGAGCAGCTGTCCAGGGTTGGCCCGACACCCAGCTCTCACGAATTAAAGGTGACCTTAAACGCGTGAGTATCCTCAAAGCAAGGTAATTACGTATGCACGCAATGTTTACAGGAGTAGTGTACGTGTGGTAATGCTCGCGCCGACGGGCCTGGGGTGGGAACGGGGCGCGACATGCGATATAGCTCCCTCGTGAATGCGGGAGAAGGATGAGCGTGGCGGACTCAAGAACAAGTGAGGGTCGAGATGCTTGTAGAGGGGTAGCCTGGACGGCAATGATGCGAAGCCAGTGGTGCCGCCTGCGACAGTCTTCCGTGCCTCGCCTTTAACGAAGAATAATGCAGGTGGTATTCAAGGACAGTTTGATAATTAGATTATGACGTGTCGTAACTGTGGGTCGGTGTGACTCCATGCACAGCTTGGTAATGGCGAGGACGACTTTAGGAGTCAGGTACGCTGTTTTGAGATGATGACACAGTCATTAGCGGCGTTTATACGAGGAGGAGGAGGAGGAAGAGGAGACGGAGACGCTCTAAATGCTGCCATTTCCTAAACCGGCTGTTCCCAGCTTGGCCTTTGACCTGAGTCATACCCGTTGGTACGTAGTGTCGTGCTCAGAGGGCCGTCCCGTCGTGCCCAAAGGGAGCTAATGTCGTCGTGTGCAAGAGCCTACGTATACCATCATGCTGAAGGGCTTCGGTCTCATAGCGAGGCGTTCATCTGTTCCCGCGACCCAGAGCTCAAAAAAAAAGTGTCTTTTGGTCAGCGCCAAAGTTACAGACACGGGCGGCAGGGCGGCGGGATCTTGCCCCCGCACTACCCAGGTGTTATAACCTCGTGTGCCATGTTGTAGACTGCCAGACGGTTTCTACGAAGTCTGGCCTCATGCGGTGTGAGGGGTGGCACCCGGGGTGTAGTGTTTTGGGGTCAAGTACCTCCAGCATCGGAGAGGTGGTGGTCGTCGGGGATTCATCCCTCCCCATGTGTTGCCAGGCTGTCTACTCGTACAGGATGACCGCTCGGACAAAATACACACACACACACACACACACACTCACAGAGTGGCGCGTGACCAACCGACGTTCATTGATTTGCTTTTTGGCCGCGAGAGTAGCGAGTTTATTGTGCACTCGTACCCCCTCCCCCCTTCCTCCTCAGAGCGCAGAAGAGCATCCACAGTGCACAAAAGGTCCAGGAACTGAGCCCCTGTGGTGGAGTTACAAGATGCATGCGGAAAGATAAGTGTTGAAGGGGACTGGGTAGCATTGAATGAAGTATCCAGTACCTAATGTGGTCAGTGAAATGTGTACAAGAACTCAAAGCTTAGAAACCTTAAGGATTGAATCTCGTGTCAGGTTATATATAACACGTGGACTGTTTACAGAAGGCAAAGTTATGATACTTTTCAAGTATCCGAGATAGAAGAATGATGTGGATGAAATGCTTGCAGATATCTTGTAATGTTTAATAGGAATCATCTCTGAACTCAGTACTTTTTTTACAGCAGTCAAGTATATGATGTTGCAGGGTGTGTCTGTGTGTGTGTGTGTGGGTGGGTGGGTGGATGGATGGGTGGGGAGGGGGGGGTAGCTTTGTTGGCAAAATTTACATTTAGTCTCGTTTTTTGTTTTCTGTATCAACGGGAGAGGCAAACTACATTGAATATCCATAGCTCAGCGGCGGCAGTAGCAATCAAGGTGCCTGATGATCTCGTTTGTGGAACCATATCTATTTATGCACGGGTCTTGCTTAATATTATTGATGGCAGGGAGATGCGATTGTGTTGGATTTCACTACGCCACAAGACTCCTTCATTCTGAATGATCGTTTTAAGGTTACTTGCAGGTAGACCCAGGGGTGTTACCCAGCTTTGTCCTTCAAAGCAGATGCCCTTTGCTAATTCGTCAGTCTTATCGTGCTTTCTGATCCCAATAAGTGTAAGGAGTCCAGTAAAAAAAAACTGGACTCTAAAATAGGTTAACTGGATACGCTTAAGGCCGTGCTTCAGTCACAAGCATAATACAGTTGTACTGAAGCGAGTATGATGCCGTTAGTGTTGAAAGGAAATCGATTAAAGAATGTTTCAGGGGTCGTTACAGAAAAATTTAAGGGCCGTAAGGATAGTATATAGTTCAAATTTGGTGTGTGGATGCCCAATAGTTGATTCCGAGTCCCGGGATATCTTAAAGGCCAGTGTTACAAGCATAGCCAACACCGCCACCGCCACCACCACCAGCCCGCGCCAGTGGTTTGTCGTAGGAACGCCTCTCGTATAAATGTAAATTGGGGGAGATTAGGTTCACGGGTGATGGTGTCAGTGTGATAAACAGACGTCATTATTGACCCTTAATATTAACTCGGGCTGTGATCAGATCAGGGTCTCTGGGGGTGGAAATAAAGGTGGAAACACTGATATCAAAAGAAATTAATTTCCCGTGGGGGCAGAATAGTGCGATTGTTGTCTGTCAGTCGAATAGTCCATGAATGCCATACATTCTAAAACCGCCCCAGTATAACGGTTACAGTGACCCATCCGGATTTGGATCTCTCCCACACCATGAGAGGACGGTAGGGAATGCCCACGATCTCCCACAATTACTGGTCGAGAGGTCACTGCGGTGACCTCTGGGCCTCGTCCACACACACACACACACACACACACACACACAGCACGGTGACAGATTGATCATCCGACTAGCTTGGCAATTACTCCACACCCGTAGGGAGGGTAGGTTTGTGTGGTGAGCGTATGACCCACCGCTCACGCTGAGGGGGGCGTCCGTCCGCACTGCCGCTGGCTTGGATGTCAGGAGCACCCCGGGGGGGTTTCTGGCGATAACGATTGAGAGCTCCAAGGTGGCGCAACCAGCCCTCGTGGCCCTTCAGTATCTCTTGGTCGGTGTATATATTTTGATATAGAGTTTGCGTACCTTACGGCTCCACGCGCACGTTTATTTTCGGTATCCTGTTTACCTGATGTAATCTCCCGCTTTGAAGAGACTGCCTGCTCCCCTCCCCTGGAGGCGAGGCTGTGCGGTGACTACGTCTTGTCGAACCGGTGTCTCAGAAATGGTATTTTTTTTTTTTTTTTTTTGCCAGTATTTAGTGGTATTTATCTTTACTTTTTTTACTTCCTCTCTCGGGTCTTGATATCGATTGGTGGGCACAGTGGGGTGTGTGGGGCTTGAGCCTGTATCATCCACCACGGGGGCTCGGGGTCGTCGTCACTTCGAGCAGTGCACCGCAGTGTCTGTGTGGACAAGCAGGAGCCCTGGGAACCTCGCCTCCCCCCCACACCCCCTCACCCCCTCTCCCTCCTCCTAAACTCCCTCCTCCCCCTCCTCCTCCTCTCCCCACCACTCGTGGTCGTCCACCAAGTTTCAGGCTTAATGTGACGCCAACTGTTGACATCCGGTGCCATCTAGTCTGCTTGGTGAGCCGCCCCCTCCCCTCCCCCTCCCTGGCCTCTCATGACAGGTGGGTTGTGGGGTGGGGGGGGAGGAGGAGGCTGCTGCTGCTGTCAGCATGGGCTTTGACAGTCGTGAGGAGGGAGGTGCCCGTGGCTGGTGGTAGGGGAAGATTGCGTTGGTGAGGAAGGAGAGGTGGTTGAGGGTGCCCAAGTGAGGTGAGCATAAAGGAGGAGGATATATGACTTAATAAGTGTGGTGAGTGTTGAGTGGCGAGGTGACTGAATGACAGGTGTGATTAGGGAAGACAGATTGCGAGTGGTTGGGGTGGTTAGTGAATTAGTGTGATTGGTGGAGGGCGATTAAGTTCAGGGCTGAGTGAAATGACTGGATGTGAGTGATGACTTGGGGGTAATGGTCGTAGCGGAGCATAGAGAAGAACGTGGACGATGAGGACAGGCCTTGGGAGGAGGAGGAGGAGGAGGAGCGAGAGTGAGGACTTGCGAGTGAGGTGAGGGCGAGGAGGAGGAGGAGGAGGAGGCTGGAGTGTGAGTGGAGAGGTAGGGAGGTGGGTGAGGGGGCCGGGCGGCGGCGGTGGGTCAGTAGTGTGTACAGAGTGCGTGAGGTGAGGAGGTGTTGTGTGGCTCGGCGCACCGTCCTCCCAGCCGCCTCCTGAGGCAGCCTCGCCTGCGGCGCCTCACAAGTGAGACACTCTCTGTGTGAGCTGTGGCTGTGCCGGGAACCTCCCGTGGCTGTGGGTATGGCGACTTCCCTTAGATGTGGTGTAGAGGGCCTCCTGTGGCTATGGTGTAGGGGTCTTAATTCGCTGTGGTGTAGGGGGTCTCCTGTGGCCTTGATGTGGGGGACCCCCCCCCCTATGGCTGTAGTGTGGGCGCCTCCTGTGGCTGTGGTGTGGGGGTACTCCTGTGGCTGTGGTGTTGGGGCTTCCTGTACCTGTGGTGCCGGGGGATCTCCTCCACCTCATGTGTGGGGGGGAATGCTGTGGTGTGGGTCATCTCCTGTGGCTCTGGTGTGGGGTCTTCCAGTGGTTTTGGTGTGGGAGAAATCCCGTGGCTGTGGTGCAGGGGATCTTCTGTAGTTGTGGTGTGGTCTGAGAGACCGGCACCTCCTTTGGCTGTAGTGTGTGTGTGTGTTAAGGGCGGGGGGGTTCTTCCTGAGACTGCGGTGTGGAAGGGTCTCTTTTGCGTGTATGGGAGACCACCCCTGGCAGTTGTTTTGGAGGATCTCCTGTATCCATGGTGTGGCAGACCCCCTGGAGCTATGATGTAGCGGGCCTCCTGTGAGTGTAATGGGTATGGGGTGGGGAGTCTTCTTGTGGCTGTGGTGTGAGAGGGGGATGAACTCCTGTGGCTGTGGTGTATGTGGTTGGGCTTCATATGGCTGTAGTGTTGAGGACGTCCTGGGGCTGTGGTGTGGTAGAAACCTCCTGTGGTTGTGGAATGGGTGGGGAACACTCCTGTGGTAATTGATGTCGGGGAAGAGACTCCTGCGGGATGCGGCTGCTCCGTGTGCAGTCCTCCAGGACAGCCATTCCTGGAATCAAGGTCACCACAGCGCCGCATGATTCCCGCCACGAGGGGTCCTATTTTGGAAAGTTTAAAGACTATGGCCACCGGTGAATGAGATGGCTCCGGGGGGAGCAGGTGAGGGGGAGGGACGAGGAGACTGTAGTGGACCTGGAGCCCAGATTCGATTGGCTCCACCTGAGGCACAGGGGTTCTTCGTCCCGTGACTGACTGGACTGGTGCAGTTCGTCGAAGGAGGGACAGTGCGATCTTTTGAGAACGAGAGTTGCGGCGGGCGGGCGAGGTGTGTGTGTGTGTGGGTGGGTGGGTCGTCTTGTTACATGATGATGGTGGTGGTGGTCGTGGTGCGTGCCTCAGGTTACCCCAGCTGACCGTGCCGTTGTGTGTGCGCCACTTGGCCCCCCGTGATGGCCACGACACACTGCCGTACCCAAGACTTTGAGAGTGACCACCACGTCGCTACACCACTACCACAAGCACCACGAACACGCCATGGTAAATGTATGAAGACCCTGAATGCGTTTGAGATGTTCCATAGTCCTTGTAGCATCAGGCAACTGCTGTTGATGCTGAAGTCACCACAACTATAACCCATTCATTTTGTTGTTTGATATATATATATATATATATATATATATATATATATATATATATATATATATATATATATATATATATA